>JAKUBK010000095.1:0-13165 GCA_030566875.1 Waltiozyma chaumierensis | reverse complement strand
AGCTGATAATTTTGAAATCAGATTGATATTTAACGGAATAGAAGAATATGGAAGGTTTCTTACTTCTTTGAGATTACAGGTGAACATTCAATAGATAATTGAAATCCATTGATTGCTCTTATATGAATGTTAAGGTTGGCAACAACTTAAATTTGAAAATCTCAAGCTAAGAAGTTTGAAATGATGAAATATTTGGAAACGTGGAATTGGAAGTTTGGTGGTCTTTATAGAAGTTATCAGTTAAATTAGATTTATGTGTTATTAGTAATTTTTATATATTTTAATTGAAACGTTTATTGAAAAAAAAAAAAAAAAAAATTACAATCTATTGAGAGGTAATTAACAATGTATTGTGTTTATTGGAAATAATTTAGAAAGAAATGTATTATAATATCGGCTTGTTCACGTTTTTGTCTTGTAACAGATCTCTGGTCCTGAATAATTAATCATTATGTAAGGTACTTCGAAAAATGGTCAGTCTTTTATTTTATTCTGATCACTTTGTTGTTGAAATTAATGGTATATACATATAAGATTGGAAAACCTTTTGATTATTGACTTTATAATGAGCAAGGCAAGGTTTCTCTAAATAGTGTTTTTTTATATTATGAACCAGAGTTTTTAAAATGTTTGGAAATTATGTTTAGACTTGATTTACTATTAAAGATACACTAGCTTTTCTTGGAACCATGATTTGGCAAAAGAAGAACCAATACTAGATATTATTGTACTTAAGTTCTAAAATTCGATCGCTATAGAATAAATTTGCGATGTATTAATTGATAAGTCCGAGCTTAAATTGTGTAAATTTTATAAAAAGATCTTTAAATTTTAACAACTAGTAATATGAATATTGTACAAGTTCACGTAGATTCCAGTATGAGTCTCAGGACTGGAGTATATAATATGATCAATTTTACTAGTATACAGACGTTGTATATGAATACATGATATTAATATATATATATATATTAATATTATAATAATAATATATATCGATCATATAAAGTCCTCGCCGTTATAATAATATTATTATTAATAATTTATAAATTAATAAAATTTAAAATAAATTAATTATATTAGTTGGCTGTAAATATTTAAAAATTATTTGAATAATTATTAAAATATATAAATAATTCATGATTTAAATATTATTATTTATACCACGTGATATTGTACAATAATATTGGGACAAATATATACATATATAGCCATGCTCTTAATTATAGGTTTAAATCAAGCGTATAGGTTTAAGAATATCAACTCAATCCTGAACAAACAGACTGCCACTAGAGCCATAAAAGTACGTATACATTAGTAAACTCAGAATAAATCAAAACATCTATATTGATTAAACTGTATAATACTATAAAAACCCAAAACCAAATTCAAACCCCAAACCAAACCCAAACCAAAAGAAGAATGCACCTCCCTGAAAAAACTTTTTTTTTTAAATGTAATAGCTAAACCTAGAAAACCCATGAGAGAATTCTTCCATACCATGGTAGATTATTGTGTTGTTCCTGAGCTTCAATATCATCTCTTTCCAATTCTTCCTTATCGTTGATCTTTCTTGCAGTAACCAAGTCAATATCCTTAGCTCTGATGAAGAAAAGAATGAATTTCTTACCAGTGGCGGCTCTGTAGATCTTGTGACCAATGTAAAGAGCCAAGAACGTGAAGAGACCCATATAGCCCTGGAAGAAGTTGACAATATCGGCCTTGCCATCGGATCCAAGAGGGAATAAAGAGGTCCAGAAGAAGACAATACAGATGAAAAAGTATGTGATCAAAGCGATGTACGAACCAGCGACACCGAATGGGGCTCTGTAACCCAAGGTACTCTTATCAACATTCTGAACAGTCAATGCTCTATTGAAACGAATATGACTGACATTGATGGACATCCAAGTGAAGATGGTGGCCATACCAGACAAGGACATCAACCATGTGAAGATCTTTTCTTGGTCTTCGTAACATGCAATGTAACTAAAGAGACCAACAACGGAAGTGAGACCCATGGCATTCAATGGTCTGTTGGATCTATCAGTGTAAGCAAGACACTTAAGACTGTAACCTTGAACGGATAGTGAGTGAAGAGTACGGGATGAAGCATAGAAAGCAGCGTTACCAACAGAGACAATAGCAGCAAGAATAATAGTGTTGTAGATGTGGTTAAATACCTTGACACCACAATTGACGACGGCTAAGACGAATGGAGAGACTGGCGCTGAGTTACTATTGCCAGAGCCCATTAGACCAGGAGCGTTGTAGGCAATCATGAGACCAAGAAGGAACACAGCAACGAGATAGAAGAGAACACATCTGTAGACGACAAACTTAAGAGCTTTTGGAATAGCTCTTCTTGGGTCCTTCTGATCAGCAGCGGTAAGAACCATAGCTTCAGTTCCACCTAAAGAGAAGGCAGAAGTAATGAAACAGGCACAGACACCTTTGAATCCGTTTGCAAAAGCCCCTGGGTTGGAGTATAACGACAAACCAATTCTTTCAACAGGCGTGAACCCACCAGAAAGACTGACGATACTGATGATGATGAAACTGACAAACATGACAAGCTTGAAGCAACAACAGGTGAATTCAATGACAGAATAACCCCTGGCACCAAAGATGAAATTGATTGAGTAAATAAGAAGTAGGAAGACACTAACAAACACAGCTGGACTGATACTGTCATTCCAGTACTTGATGGTCATGCTAGCAGTAACCATTTCTAGAGGCAAAACCATTAGCCAGTTAATACAATAACCCCATGCAAGGGCAAAGGCCAAAGATGGATCCACAAGAAGAGATGGATAGGCATTGAACCCACCAGGCAAAGTTGGATACGAGATGGCCAATTCACCACCACCCATGACAGTCAAAAAAATAAGACAAGAAGTAATCAGGTTGGCAATAGTCAACCCACCTGGGCCAGCAATGGATAGTGCCATACCGACACCAACCATTAAACCTGTACCTAGCCCACCGCCTAAGGCGATGAAATTGGTGTATAAAGGAGATATCTTAACCCTGTCCGCTTCAGGATCAGGGTCAATCTCACCATATTGCTGTTCTAACTCTTTATCAGATTTAATATTTTCTTCTTTGGGGAGGAAAGATTGGTACCATTTCACAAAAAAGGAGGGGGTTTGAAGTTGAGGATTGTTGGCAATGTTTTCGAATTGGCCACTGTTAATGGAATCACTATCAAGAACCTTAGTGATGGAGGTGGTCACTTTGATAGTAGTGTTGTCATTTTTGAGGTTGTCCAAAGGAATATCGTTGGTGCTTTTGTTTGATGATGACATTTTTATTTTTATTATTATTATTATTATTATTATTAGAACTAACTAATGTTAATGTAGATACCAAAGGAAGACAAAACTAAAGATATCAATGGTCATTGGATGAAGACAGAAAGAAAATGAAATGGATTAGAGCTTTTATTTTTAAATATTCTCATTTCTGGAGAAGTCTTGGTGAACATGACAGTTTCTGTGCTATGTAGCATTGGAACATGGAAGCAGGCTAATAGTGCCGCAAGGATCAACACTAGCCCCTTCATTTCATGGAGCGCATGGCGATCTGAGATGTCATAATTATATGAGAATTGGGAAGAGAATCATTTTGTCCATTTAGAACAAGATGAGTGAGTCCAGAATTAATACCAGTTTAGTGAAGACTGTATGACAGTAGTGAAAGACGTTGATCTATTGATTTTTATTATTTAGAGTCTAGGTCAGTGTTCTAGTACATATATTCCTTTGTTAACCGAATTTGCGATCCTTTTGATTTTTTTTTGTTTACATTTGGCGCCGTGGCGTACGATATGTCAACACCAACTAATTAACCTAAGAATTCAATTGGTCCTAGAACACTAGATTCAATGGTCTAGACTTTGATAATTTGTGAGGATAAAGACTCACCAATATCGATCATCTTTTCTTAAATTATTATAATATTATTATTATTTCTCTCAAATATTGTATAATCAGTGGCTTAAGAAATTACGGATTTATGAACAAAAAGAGACTTAAGGCTTAAGCACTAGCTTATGTAAACACAACACAGACAACAGAGGCCACAATAGTGCACGCCGCACGGAACAAGAATTCTCAAGTCATGAATCGATCTGAGACTGGCCATGGCCCATAGGTCGTCTGCCGAGGATGAAGCTTGAAAGAAGTCACAGTGCTTTGGCTCTGCCAAATCATACATACTACGTAGTACGTACCAAATTCCAACTTCAAAAACAAATTATATTAATTAATCCTAGCCAACTTCTCCAACTTCATCAGGACGTAACCTCACAAGGCGAAAGTTACTTTCTGATAGATTTTACCCGGAGACTATGACAGATAGACCCTGCATGAGTAACTCGTCCTAAGTTCTCTGACCAGGTACGCCAGTAATTTGAAGTGTACAGATAAGCTGTCAGCGATCACGTAAAATTTGACTGTTAAGATATATTAGGTCGCCCCTTTATATACATGCTCAGTAAAGACTCAGGAGTCGAGAGTCCTAGTCCTAGACTTGAAAAAAGCTTGATTAACAAACATTACAGCTTCCAGGATAACCACTTCAAAATAAATTTGTAGCCTAAGAAGAATATTTATTATCAAATTTCAATTAATAATAATAAGCTCAATACTACATGATATGACGTAGTGATATTATCTCTCCAACTTTCAAAAAACTAACGACAAACAATTATCCATACTGAGCTGAACGCACCAGAAGGGTACCTTTTAATTCAGCGGTTAATTAAATCCCAGATATCCCGGAACATTTGTAGAATCAAAGACATCCAAAGATCAAGAACACCCACAACAACAAGGCCCAAGGGAGGTTCAATTTAATAGTATATCACAACCAATAAAGACAATATTCACTGGAATATGTAGAGCGTGCCAGAGAATCAAAAGCTGATCCATCAAGAACCAAGTTGCCAACACTTCATTCCCTTTTTGTCAGAAAACCTAAAGTGCAGATACCTAGGTGGTTATAGCAAGTTTTCAATCGTTGTTTGTGGATTCCCAACTGCATTTTGATGACTTAATAGCCTACAATAATCGATTCTATCTCATTCTGAAACTGCTACGCACGGTGATTTCATAGTTGGATATCTAGCCCTAGTTCAGTGTATTTTGTCAACCCCACGCAATCCAATGGGAAATACTTCCACCATAACAATCATCAATTCCATCACCACAAATAATAAATACAGAAAAGAACAATAATGATTCGTTTACTGGAAGTTATATAAATAGGCTGGGGTACCCCAAAGTCCAGACCTTTCCATACAATCAATACCGAATTATCAGCTCTTCAACCACGAAATAGAATAATACTCCTCCTCCTCCTACTACTACTACTAATAATAATGTCTAGTTCTAAGACCTCCTCAAGAGATCAAATCCTTGAAAAGGAACACAATTCTTCAACAGAAGATATTATAAAACGCCCAAACCATATCAAATTCATTGAGTCTTCTTCAGAGACCGTTGAAAATGGAGATATCACTACTGCAATTACCAGTACCACTATTTCAAAACCTTCCCGTTTGAAGAGATGGCTGAGTACTTACCAAAGAGCCTCTAATGAAGAGCTCAATTATATCATGTCCCATAAGAAGAAGGTTTCCAACATTGATGTTCTTTTCATCGCGTTAGCCACAGGGTTGGGTACTGGTTTGTTGGTTGGCTCAGGTAGGGCCTTGAATAATGGTGGTCCCTTGGGTGCGATTATTGCCATGGTAATTCCCTCCATAAGTGTCATTATCACCATCTTTGGTGCAGGTGAGTTATCTGTCTCTTACAGTGGTATGAATGGTGGGTTCAACGCTTATGCAATTCACCTAGTTGACTCCTCTTTTGGATTTGCTATTGCCTGGGGCTACGCTATCAATTGGTTTTCTGTCTTGCCCTTGGAAATGGTCACCGCTGCTATGACCATGAAGTATTGGACCAAGAACTATGTGAACTCTGATGTCTTCGTCACAGTGTTTTTGATTTTGGTTTACTCTGTTAATTTCTTCTACGGTGCCAGAGGTTATTCTGTCTTTGAAAGGATCTGTGCTTGTTGCAAAATCTCTATGATTGTTGGATTCCTCATTGCTGGTATCTGTTTCATTCTTGGGGCCAGTCCAAGTCACAATAAACACGGTACCGAGTACTTCCACGACCCAGGAATGTTTGCAAATGGGTTCAAGGGTATCTGTTTATGTTTTGTCACATTTGCATTCTCATTAGGTGGTACTGAGTTCTTAGCCCTAACTGCCCCGGACCAAAGAGAACCAAGAAAGGCCATTCCAAAGGCTGTAAAGTTGGTTAGTTACCGTCTTATTTTCTTTTATCTGGGTTCTGTGATTATCATTGGGTTCTTAGTTCCATACAATTCTGATGACTTGATGGGAGCTACAAGAGAGAAGAATGCTGCCCCAGTTTCTCCATTTGTTCTTGCTGCACTTTACGCTGGCGTTCCAGCTCTTGGTCATATTATAAACGCTGTAATTTGTATTGCTGTTATCTCTGTTGCCAACTCGGCGTTATACTCTTCATCTAATACCTTCCAAGCTTTAGCTGAACAAGGGCTGAATTTCAAGTACTTCAATTACAAAGATAAGCATGGGAGACCATTAAGAGCTATGGTTATGTCTGCGACGATTGGTCTCTTCAGTTTCATTGCAGCTTACCAAGACCAAGAGACCATCTTCATCTGGCTGTTGTCACTCTCCGGGTTAAGTACCATTTTCACTTGGATTTCTATCAACATTAGTCATATTTGTTTTATCAGAGCTTGTAAGGCCCAAAGTTTGGACAGAGACACTCTTGGTTACAAGTCCCCACTTGGTCAAACGGGGTCCTACATTGCCTTGTTTTTGAATGTCTTTTTCTTGGTTGTTCAATTCTGGGTTTCTTTGTTTCCTTTGAGCAATGACGGTAAAGCTGACATCAAGAACTTCTTCCAGAATTACATGGGATTCGTCTCCTTCTTATTACTTTTCGTTGGCCACAAGATTTACAGTTTGATCAAAGGCCACAAGGTTAACTGGTTCATAAAGGACCCCATGTCCATCGATTTGGACGCTAATAGAGTTATCCATGATAAAGATAGTCTTCTGCAAGAGAGGGAAGAGATGAAGGAGAAGAGAAGACACATGAATATTGGATCTAAGGTATTTAAGTTCTTCTGTTAGAGTTGTCACTGCCAACAAGTTTGGCATGTTGATCAGTACTATACGAGTTGTACAGCTAGTCTTATATCCTATCCATCAATTTTATTAGATCTCATAAGCTATTTGATCAATTCAAGACGTTCTAGTTTATGATTGAAGACACTACAAACAGTGAAAGATATAACAATTTAAAATGATGTTGAATAAAACAAACTAGTATACAGATAAACGATGCACAATATTAATTAAATATTAATAGAAAATTCCCAGTAAATGTCTAAATTCACCCTTGAAGTAGACTTCCATAACTTGAAACAAAGAGTCCAAGCACAAAAATCAAAAAACAAACCCAACAACAACAATAACGACAGAAGACGCCGTCAATTTCTCTTTCTTTCTTTTCTATAGTGTAATAAAATGGCAGTGTCACACAACAAATCTTACGATGTGAACAAACCGAATGCAGTCCAGCATATATCTATGCCCAAGACCAACAATGTCCTTCCTTTCTCTTCCCTTTCTCAAGCCAGCTGATTCGGTGGAACTGGAAAAGACTAAGAAAAACAACCCAAAAATGAATAAATTATGATGAATAATAAGGTGGAAAAACCATGCTAATAATGAAGAAAAGAACCAAAGAATCTTATCATGAATAAGAAAAAAAAAACCAACACCTCCTCAAAGAACTCCCCCACTCCCCATGATACCAGCAATAAAAGCTGAAACAACATATGCGAATTTAAGACATTTGTAGGCGCACCAACAAGAACAAATCAACGAGAAAACAACAAGACTAAGAAACAAAGATAAAAAAAGTTGGAAAAAAACAAGTCAAGCAGTTTACCACCAAGAGTTGGCGGAAGAGGATTGATTACCGTAGTTGCTGTTATTGGAGTAGCCACCGGTTTGACGAGCACCACCGTAACCACCAAAAGAGGAACCAGAGTTGTTACCGTAGCCACCACCGTTGTTGTTGTTGGAGTAGCCACCAGAGTTACCACCACGACGGAAATCCCTGTTTTGAGTCTTACCGCCACGGCCACCACGCATGGAACCACCACGAGAAGATTCTCTGGCAATGGCAGTCAAGAATTGTGGGACTTCTTGCTTGGCTTCGGTCAAGATTTCTACAAAGTCCTTGACAATGTTCTTGTTACCTCTGTTGAAGAAAGCAGTGGCAATACCGGTGTTACCGGCACGACCAGTACGACCGATTCTGTGGACATAGTCATCAATGTCGGAAGGCAAGTCGTAGTTGATGACGTGGGTGACGTTTGGAATATCCAAACCTCTGGCAGCAACAGCAGTGGCAACCAAGATTGGGTACTTACCGGATCTGAAGGACTCCAAGGCACGTTCTCTTTCGTATTGGGAACGGTCACCGTGGATAGAAGTGGCGTAGAATTGCTGAGAGAGCAAGAAGTTGGACAAGACATCGGCCATTCTCTTGGTTTCAACAAAGATTAAGGTCAACCCCTTTTCTTCGGAGGACAAGATGTCCAACAAGACAGAGTTCTTTTCGTCATCCTCGACGTAAACAACCTTTTGGGTGATGTTTTCGGAGGTGGAACCAACCTTACCGACACTCAAGAAGATGTAGTCGTTCAAGAAGTCAGTGGCCAACATTTGGATGTCTCTTGGGAAAGTGGCAGAGAACAACAAGGTTTGACGGGCATCGGTGCCTGGCATATCACAGCCTTGGACAATTTGTCTGATTTGAGGTTCGAAACCCATGTCCAACATTCTGTCGGCTTCATCCAAAACCAAGTACTTGATGTTGGCCAAGGAGACCTTACCACGGTCCAACAAGTCAGACAAACGACCTGGAGTGGCGACTAACAAATCACAACCACGTTCGATCTCTCTGATTTGGGAACCAATGTCAGCACCACCGTAGGCAACAGTTGGACGGACCCAGGATCTGTAGGTGAACTTCTTGGCTTCGTCGTAAATCTGGGAAACCAATTCTCTGGTTGGAGCCAAGACTAAGGCAGTTGGATAGGCCTTGTTTCTGGAGAATTGAGAGGTTGGGGCAGGAACTGGAGATGGACCGTTGATAAAGGATTGAGACAAAATTGGGAATAAGAAACCACCAGTCTTACCGGAACCAGTTTGGGCACAGGCCATCAAGTCACGGCCATCAGCAACAATTGGAACAGAGTACTTTTGGACTGGAGTTGGCTTGGTGAAACGAGCCAATTCGATGTTGTCCAATAACAATTGCTCTAAAGGTGGAGCAGTAAAGGTGGTGATTGGTTCTGGAACATTGTTACCGGTGGCTTCGACTGGAATATCGTCGTAGTTGTCGAAGTTGATACCAGAGGATTGGAAATTTGGATCGTCAGCTTCACCAAACAACTCTTTTTCAAGAGCTGGGTTTCTGGCAGCTGGAACATGCGCACCATCAACAAACTTACCTTGACCGTTTCTTTGGAAACCACCTTGGCCTCTGTTGTTGTAGCCTCTGTTACCACCGTAAGAGTTGCCGCCAAAGTTACCACCTCTTGAACCGTTGTTGTATCTTCTTTGACCGTAGCCACCAAAGTTTCCACCATCGTTGTTGTTGTAGTTTCTGTTGTCGTTGTAGTTGGATCTACCGTAGTTGCCACCAAAACCACCGTTGTTACCTTCACTGAAGGAGGATCTTGGGGCTTGTTGTTGGCCAGCTGGTAATGATCTGATGTGAGGAGGAACGTATGAACGACGAGGAGCAGGAGCAGAAGCTTGTTGCTGCTGTTGGCCGTTGCCACCGCTGATGTTGAGGTTTTGTAAACCGTTAGATAAGTCAGACATCTTGGATTATAACTTTCTCTGAATAATAGTTGAACAATAGAGTAGTTGAGCTATCCTGAAAGGAAAGAGGGTAAGAGGGTTTGAAAAAGAATCTTTTTATTGGTCTCTTTGATCCTTTTGCTTTTGCACTTTTCCTTGTAATATTTTTTTTTTTTCATCTAATTTTTTTTTTCTCTTCTTCTTTTTTTTTCGTCCAGCAGGTGATCAGCTACAGATTTTCTCTTACGGGCTAAGCCTCACGCGTCAAATTTCTGATTAAATCAATTTTTTAGAGAGGTACATCATCCGAAGTCTTTTTCAGTTCCGCCTAGCCCCAACTAGTCCTACGCAGAACCCGTTATTTTTTTTTTCCTACAGGCTGGATGCTTTTCTAATCAGCTTGGCCAGGCAGGACCATGATCGCCAATTTGGCAAAATGAAAAAGCGAAAAAGAGAAAAAAAAAGTTTTTTAACGCAAAATTAAATGATTATCAGTCCCAATTTGGAATTATTCGAGATAGTCCATTAGGGATCATATAAACCTCGAATACAACCCTACTGTAAAGTCAGGTGATGCATAGTCCCAAATCTTACAAGTAGATGTAAATCTATCATTTCTATTTTATTTTTAAACTAGTAAATATGTAATATGATCTAAAGTTGGACAATTATTTCCAATTAGTTCCCAGCGTATAACTTTGCTAATTGGGCCTTGGTCAATTTTGGTCTTGGAACCCCAGAGAATTCGCCATTTTCCAAAACGATTCTAAAGATAGAACCACTGAAATCAGCAGGATCAGAGTTATCATCATCATTTTCCAGGTTCAAATTGGCAGAGGTGATGAACAATTCATTAGTGGAACCGAAGTTGACACATGAGATTCTTGGTGTTGGTAATTTGAAGATTTGAAGAACCTCACCTTTATTGTTGAAATGAACAATCGAAGAAGAAGACCAGACAGCAGTGATGATCTCGTCATCTGTGGTTAGAATGAATCCATCTGGTTCAGGAGAGTCAAGTTCTGGGAACACGTTCTTGAAGTTAATGAATGGCTGTTTATTTGAAACAGTGGAAGTTTCAGGATCAAAGTCAAACTTATAGATAGTGAACTCTAAGGATGAAGTCCAGTACAAAGTCTTGCCGTCATTGGACCAGTTGATACCATTTGGAATCAAGGAGTCTTGCTCCTTGGTGGTACCTTCTGGTGTGAACTTGACCAATTTACCTTCTGGGACTGGACCAATGGCACAGTTACCCATAAGACCTTGCCAGATGTTCCCGTTTGGATCAACATTACCGTCGTTTGATCTCAAGTTATACTTGTCCAGACCAGCTGGTGTGACAACGGAGTTTGTGTCGTATCTGATTTTGTAATCAAATGATTTGGAGGAGAATCTGAACTCAGCAAGACCAAATTGACCACCTAGTAAGACCAAGTCGTCGTCTTCTGTGAGGTAGACGACACCAATCGACTCATTTGGGAAGGTGTGCACTTCGTGGGACCTGGAAGTTCTGTTTTGAAGATCACCTTCAAGGAAGGATCTGTGTAATTGACCTCTGATGATATCAACCCAAAGCAAAGTGTTGTTGGAGGAGTTGAAGGTAATACCTTCGGATAATTTGCCAGTGTGTTGAAGGAAAGGCTTTAAGCTTGTGTAGTCGTGTGTTTTAACTGACATGTTGTTTCTGTGTAATGGATACTGTTTATTTTTGAAATCAGGGAGTCTGTTGGAAATGGTATGCTAAAACCGGGGTAATATTCATTGTTTATATAGATGGGAAAGGTGACCATTTGAAATCCATAATTTTTCGAGTTGGCGGTAGGAAAAACTATGGGGTTGAGTTGACCGTTGACGCGAGAATTGGACCAAACACTTAAAAAGCATAGGGCATATTGTATGATATTCCTATGAGAAAGAGAAGAATTAACAAACAGAAGGAAGAAACCCAAAATTTTACCTAATACTCTATCAGAATTTCAAGGAAGATCACTCTCCCAAATACAATCCAGAAAAATGTACTGTCAAATGAATCAAAATTTCAATTATTATTTATCAGATTTCGGATTATCTTAGCCAAGCAATTGGCCAACAGCCTAGGACCATCCGACCCGGAACCCGCGCCTCCGCAATATTTCCCAAAAATACCTAGTTATTAAATTAGTTAATTGTGCTTTGAAGTTTGTAGTGTGATTTCATACGTGATCAGTAGATACCAGGCTAGTAGCGGTGATTAAAATAAATCCAATGTTCAAAGACTAATTAATGATATGAGAAGAAAATGAATCAAAATTTGAACAACGAGTTAGTTCGCCAAGCAGTGCTTACATAAGACCTTAGTAATCTGGTTCTCCAATTTAGTTTATATACAGTTGTTGGAATGAGTATTAAATGACGTTTTGTCCCCATGAAAGATATTAGTATTTAAAAGTTGTTGTAGTTCATGTTGAAGGTGTTAGAATAGGACCATAGGTTTATTGAATTAGGTCAATGTATCGTCAAGAGTTATTCCATAAGATTTATCCATCTCATTCATAATAAGACTAGAACTAGATCATTTTTGCTTCAGCATATTATCAAGGTCCAAGGTATTCAAATAACCTGATCGGATAGAAGCACGAACACAAGTAGTTCAAGTTTCAACCCAATGACCTATAGGAAGAAGAAGATAGATATTTTGATCTCAGGTCTTACTGCTCGTATTTATATCACATCAATTTCAATGTTTCAACTAGTTAGAAATTTCGTGTTATATAAGCACTGGTATTAAAAAACGAATGTTTAACGTTCTGTAATATAGTGATATATATCTTATACCATTCAAAGGTATGAGTTGGTCAAGGCTTGTTTTTGAATCATCTTGGTATGTACAACTAATTCAAAAACCAATAGGAATCAGATCTAAACCCTGAACATGAGTGTATGAGCTTCTTCGTAATATATTGGTTGAGCTCAAATATTTACCAACACAAACCCTACACATGAATCCTATCTACTTGAGACAGGTCAGGAAGATATTGACTTCACCTCTTTCAGAATTTTAGAACTCAGTGCAGTCTGCATGTAAAATCGGGAACTTTATCCTTTATCCCAGAGGCCAAAGGCAAGATGGATTAATTTCCATTAGGCAGAACAATCACCCTAATTTTCCCCAAACCCTAAGAACATTTTCATCTTTAAACTACTAAGTTAAGTTTATAAAGCTTTTGTGATATC
>JAKUBK010000094.1:0-13929 GCA_030566875.1 Waltiozyma chaumierensis | reverse complement strand
ACATTTTATACTTATGCCAATTTATACTACATATAGAAAGTGTTTATAAGAATTGATAGTTATTTCAGTAACTCACACAACCCATAAATTCCAGTCTATAATACGTAAACAACGCATTCTACCAAGGATACCAGGTTCAAACTGTCTTCTTACATGATTAAATTTTTGACTCGTAGTCTTCCTCATTTAAGTGTGTTTATGAATAAGTATCTGATCGAAATCACTGGTTGCACCTCCGCCTCCACCGTCACTAAATACAGGGTCAGTAGCACTCATTAGTTTGTTATCTGGTCTATATTTCCTTAAATTCCTCTTACTGAGGGCTACGACCTTGCCCTTCGCTCTCGCTGGGTACGTCTATTAAGTTATATTTATACAAGT
Organism: Waltiozyma chaumierensis; assembly: GCA_030566875.1. NCBI lineage: Eukaryota > Fungi > Ascomycota > Saccharomycetes > Phaffomycetales > Wickerhamomycetaceae > Waltiozyma > Waltiozyma chaumierensis. The sequence goes on along the minus strand of JAKUBK010000094.1, from coordinate 13,548 downwards.
AAAAAGTTTTCCAGTTGTCTTCAAGTATTATCATGCGGCACTAGATATGTGTCTCGTCTCATCTCATTGGTTGTTGGTTAGACTCGGAGTATGAGTGTCACTGACTACTGACTTCCCTAATGGGCAGTATCGGTGGATAGTGCTTGTCTACCAGAGTGATTCCTGTTAGTTCTTCTAGAACCTTCTATTCATCCTCAACAATATGCTGTGCATAAAAGTCGCATGGGGTATCCTCAGGTCTTGAAGTTCTCATATTTTCAAATTCCAAGAGTCATAATCGTCATTGCATGAATTCTTTTTGAGAGATCGAAAGGTTAGAACTTGGGATAGAATAATCAAGAACATAGTTAGTAATTTGAAGGTCTCGAGAAGAGTTAGTTTATCAAATAATTTTGGGAAATTGCCTTTTTTGATATTTATTGTTGTTTAATAGTATTACATAGTTGATACAATAAAAAAGACTTAATATCCCGTTAATATTCTCATATTACGGCTCTTTGAATGGTAATCGTTAGTAGTTTGTAAAAATAGATTTATTCAATTTTAAAAAATTGAAGAAATAAAGCTCACTCATGCTGGGGGTCGAACCCAGAATCTTCTGATAAACTAACTCCATAGAAGTCAGACGCGTTGCCATTACGCCACACGAGCCCTTTTGCGATTCAAAACTCCATGAATTAGAACTCCCGGAAAGTTCAAGGTTTTTCATATTCAATCATAATTATTTTGGCAACAACTTAAATTTGTAAATCTCAAGCTAAGAAGTTTGAAATGATGAAATATTTGGAAACGTTGAATTGGAAGTTTGGTTGTCTTTATAGAAGTTATCAGTTAAATTGGATATATGTGTTATTAGTTTTATATATTTTAATTGAAACGTTTATTGGAAAAAAATGAAAAGACCAATTGATTTTCACCCGAAGTACTCAGGCACCCGACCAATTGATTTTCACCCAATGTATGATGCCGCCCGACCAATTGATTTTCACCCCAGGTAAGAACCGGACCAATAGATTTCCTCACGAGGTAAGACTTGACAAGTCTATTTCACCCGAGGTGTCAGTAAATTAAAATCCTACGCTAGACAGTTTGGAATGCTGAATATATTTTGAAACTTTGTTAAATTGGATTTTTGTTTGTTTTTTAGAAGTTATCAAATAACTTGGTATATGTGATTTTAGTTTTTAAATCTTAAAACAGGTGAATCCTGTGCTTGGGTGAAAAACTTGAGCCTTGTATTTGGGTGAAAAGTACCTCTGTGTATCATGTGTTCGGGTTAAAATACTCTCAGGTGTGCGCAAGGGTGTAGATAATCTCTGAATTATGAACAATTCTCCATATAATTTTCAATTCATCAGCAAATCCATTAACAAGTAAGTTGGTAAAAGATAAATGAATGTTTATTCTAAAATAAACAGTATTCTTTAAAATTGTCTTCCTGAAAATGTAAAGAGCCTAGAAGAAGACAATCAGTACAGTAATTTATTTAACAATGTGCTCGGTTTTTGACAAGATCTGACTATGTGGGAATCTCTCTATAACAGATTCGCAAGTGGTCGTCGAAGATCCTGAATGAACCTCGAAACCATTAAACCTCATTCAAACAACAACACATGATCGTTTTTTCTTTATTAAGTTTTAAATAATAAAGTAGTAATTGATATAATAGGTGAATAATTGGATTATTAGATGATTGGATGATATATTAAAGCAGTGTTCTATATGTAGTAATTTTTATCAATGCTAGTGGATATGTCAGTCTTTATATAATATTCTATCCTTACTCTCCTCATTATCATCATGTCATATACCTAGTCCTTTGACTCCTCATATTTGTCATTCTCCTCAAATGTACTTTTCTACAGTCTACCCCAACAGATCTGAGTAAATTAGTACAGTCCCTCCTCATATCTTAGATATTGTTGGGTGCTGTCTATTCCCTTGTCTCCTGTGGTATTATAATAGATTATATGTCCTTATATTGGGGACCATACCCATGAAGGTCAAGTCTTGGTGTATATGATCACTCGATATGATTAGGAATTACTTAGAATTATAAATGATCATATTACTATATCTTAAAATATTATGTATTCACTTCAGTCATATTATTAAACGTTTCAATTGTAATGTATAAAACTAATAACGTTGTTAAAGTATTCAATGATTATACTCTATTTTGACTAGACTATTTAAACACTATAAGACTATTATTTAAATTGAATAGTTACTGAGAACGGGAACACCTTATTTATATTCCGATCAGTTTGGTAGCATTCCGATCTATTATGTAACAAACGTACAGATAACTAAGTTAGCTGAAAATATCTGTAAAGACAACCAAACATCCAATTTAACAACGTTTTCAAATCTTTTCAGCGTTTCCAATTTGTATTAGTTTGAACCTGGTATCTTTGGTGGATGATTATCATCTGAAGACTCAGAACTCATATACTTTTACTTACTTAAACTATCAGACTGTTGGCTCATAACAGTGTGTATTCTAACTTAAGTATTAGTTGGTTATTCTCCGTTATCAGATTCTCTATGTGATTTTCCATTTTCCTTGCTGCATGTTAGATTCTAGTCCATAGCTCTATATATTGACTAAGGGTAGTGCAGTGTCTCTGAGAGTATAATCTATAAATTGTTTTTTCCAATATTTCCCAATGCTTGTTTGAGTGCCGATGCTGTGGCTTGGCTAAATCCTAGCATCTGTTACTGGTAATGTGACCTTGGTTGTCGTTCAGTGGTACAGATTCAAACGCTTAGCTTGAGATTTTCAAATTTCAGTCGTTGCCAACCTTAAAATTGATATAAGAGCAATCAATAGATTTCAATTATCTATTGAATGTTCACCTGCAACCTCAAAGTCGTAGGAAACTGTCTATAATCTTCTATGCTGTTAACTATTAATTTGATTTCAAAATTATCAGCTGTTCTTCTTTTTTTTGTTCTTTTCTAACAACACACGTAGTTTAATATTATCTGCTCAAATAATAATAAACCACAAAAATCACAGATGGTTTTTTATGGATAGAATTCATTTTTGAGATCACGTGTTTTGAATCGTCAACGTCTGGATATCATCAGTGTCTTTTTTGTTAAATTCCGCCTGGCTGGCGCAATCGGTAGCGCGTGAGACTCTTATTCTAGAAACTTTAGTTTAAAGAAATCTCAAGGCTGTGGGTTCGAGCCCCACGTCGGGCATTTTTTTATGTTTTGTTGTTTTAAATTATCCTTTTTTTCTCTCATGTGGCAGTTTTTTCTCTTAAAATAAGGATAGTTTACCCAGTGTGATTGGGTTATATGCTCTACAGAATTAATATATTGCAATTTTTAAATTCTAATTTTGAAGATCGACAATAATTTATTGTAATATCAAATTAATAATAATATTTATATTATATATTATACGCCAGATTATAATTAATTTATATAATTAATATATTACAATATTTATTTAATATTATGAAACAAAATTATTTATTAAAATATATATTAATATTAATATATTTTATTAATTTAGAAGTAATAAAATATAAATATATTATATTACAGTACTACGTTTATATGGATTTATTGAGATATTCCAAATATAAATGTTTTTATATTTAAATATTGATAATTTTGAAGCACATTATAAAGTTTACAGTTAATGCAATATTACGACGTACGTACATTATTAGTTCAGTACAATTATAAGTCCACATTTAATATCAATAAAGTTTTGAATCCTATCTCAATAATGCTTTTCCCTAGTAACAAATAGAATTGTTTAACCGACTTTAGCAGTTCTAATTTATATATCCAATTAGGTACTACTACTAATATTGAAATGTCATAAAAGACAATTCATTCACTTTCTGTTGATATCAGTTTCGCTTCTTATGGTACGGACACGCTGTAGATCTTTGATCTGGCCTGAAAAATTCAATGCCAAAATTAACCAGCATACAACAACTAATGTGCAGTTTTATGAATTCAAAAGATCTCAAAATGAAAATTGAATCAATCAACCCTAAAGTCTTCCTCGATATCTCTATCTCTAACAATCAGATCGGCCGTGTTGTCTTCGAGCTATACCCAGAGAAAGCCCCAAAGACATGTGATAACTTCATTCATCTTTGTAAGGGAGATATCACCAATGAAGACGGCAAACCACTTTCATTCAAAAACAATCACTTCCACAGAGTTATCAAGAACTTCATGATTCAAGCTGGTGATATCACTTTCGCAAATAGCAAGATTAATGAAGATCAAGTCGGCAGTGGTGGAGAATCCATCTATGGTGAGAAGTTTGAAGACGAGAATTTGAAAGACTCCACTTTTGAAACAATACATAACCTTGCAATGGCTAACTCTGGTCCAAACACGAATAGCTCCCAATTCTTCATCAACACTTATCCTTCACCTCACTTAAACGGTAAACATACGATATTTGGTAAAGTCATACACGGCAAGTCTGTGGTTCGTTCTGTTGAAAAGCTGGATGTTAATGACAAGAGCAACCCCTTAGAACCTGTCAAGATCGTTGATTGTGGCGAATGGAAAGATGGAATGGGCTCCCCACTATTCAATTCCTGCGACCAACCAACAACTGCAGGTGATATCTATGAAGAGTATCCAGATGATGACTCCAACTTTGATAAGGATAATACTGCTGAAGCCTATGATGCAATTCTTAAGATTAAAGACTCAGGTGCCGTTTTCTTCAAAGCCAAGGACTTCCAAAACGCTTGGTTCAAATACATCAAGACTCTAAGATACACCAATGAATTCATTCCAGATTTCGACTCTCAACCAGAGTATGAACCTAAATTCCAAGACCTTAAGATTAAGACATATTCCAATCTTTCTTTAGTTGCATACCAACTATCAGACTTCAAGAAATCATTGTTATACTCCACATACCTCTTAGAATCTGACAAGCTATCAGTTAAAGACAAAGCTAAGGGTCATTACAGACGTGCTCTAGCTTTGCAAGGTATGAAGAGCTATGGCGAAGCCCTATCAAACTTCAAAGAATGTCAAAAGCTCAACCCAGATGACAAGGCAGTCCCTGGTAAGATTGAAGCTCTCGATAAAATAATTGAAGATGAGAAGGAAAAAGAGAAGAAAAAATATGCTAAGTTCTTTGGTTAGATTTGTAGACATATCCAATGCACGAAGTTTGCTTTGTTTACTCTACTCATGAATAATACGGAGTAAAGGTTCTCTGGATAAACACTTCAGTTATAGACAATAGCATACATTGCTGATTTAATAAAATAGTGAGCTTCAATAAATACCCATTCCATCACTGGCCATGTTAAATATCTATACGTCTATGGATCTACCAAGCCCTCACCCTCTATATACAGATTAGCAACACTTGAACTCTATTCAAAAGAATCCAGTCCCAGAACATTTTCTTCAACTTCACTAGCAAGATAACCTCGAAGTACTTCCAGTGTTAACAATCCTAATGTTGTGGCAGGAATAGTACTCAAAGCGTGCCTTTTGAAACCTTTATAACCCCATCCTCTCCACGTACGATTGGATTTGGACTTTAGATAGACAATGTAGTCAAACGTGTTCATGTATGTGTTGTAGTAAAGATTGAATACTTTAGCATGATGTCCTGATTTCAAGTCTCTATGGTTGAAGATATCAAGTGCCTCCAATCGCGAGTAATGAATTCGTTGAAGTTTTGAAAGTGGATATTGAATGATCTGTAGAGTCATGGAGGCAAGAATACCAGCAGTAAACACAAACGATGTCCTTAGTATTCTGAATCTATGACTTTCTGTAAACTTGGTGTAGTATTCTTCCTTGGAATCTTCAGCACTATTAAACAGATGACTGTGATAATATCTCATGGAGACATATGCATCTCTTGCATTGTAAAACCACTGATTCTTCACAGTTTCAAAAATACAGAAATAAAATGCAAACCCCAGACTTTCCTTAACAACACTGAACCCATACCCAGCAAATACACCTTGAACACCAATTTCATGTAATTTTTTCCCTGCGAAAGTCCAAAGATTCGTATACTTCCCACTCAAAATTTCATTAGCTGAAGATCTAGCATAAATAGCATCGATTGGGGCAGCAGTCAAGGATTGCGCAACACCTGCTATGAAACCTGCACGGAAAGTGTCTGATGGGCTTGGATTCTCTAGGAAATTGGTAGATTTGGAGGAGCTGAGAATTTGCAAGGTGGAGAGATACGTGGTGTAAAGAACCATCCCTGTTGCAGAGTTTGCTATTAGTGGAGGCAGGATTCTTTCAGGAATGAATTTCCAACCATATCTTCTTACTGCTGTGATTAGAGTAGCTATTGAAGAGTCTTTAAGGAATGAATATTGGGCAGGAGGACGCCCTTGAAGAGATCCATGTACGTAAAGCCTTGTTAAGGCCATGTAGTCAACTCTCTGAGGACGGAAGAGTTTCATAGGCGTACGAAGGTACAGTGATGTAGCCTGATACATTATGGCCCGTGCACCAGCAGAAGTTATACCAATGTATTGTGTGTTCTTATTTGTAAGTTCGGGGGTTGTAGTTGAAATGGGGGTGTTTCCACTGGGTGTTACATCATCAGAAGTTGGAGATCTGGAAAAATCATTGTGCATTGTTGAGGCATGTAGTGGCTTATTAGAGTCAAGAACAGTAATTTGTAAATGAATGGAGTCCAAGTATCAGATGTTGTTTTGTAAAGTCTTTGTACTTTTCAATGTGGTGCTCTTATCTTCACTCTTTCTCGATAAATCGATGAATACTGATCATTGATCTATCACCCACAACCCACTTTGTTTTTTTTTTTTTGACTTTTTGACAATGTAGGTGGCTGGCCCAGGTTCAAACCTCAGACTCAGTGCGTTATACAATTAAATAAGGACTAGTTATACAAGCTAATATTTTGCCAGAAGAACAAAGTAAAGTCCAATTAAAATTTAATATAAACAGAAATGAATGTTTTCTAATTTATCATCCTACTTCCAAGGATCTGGATATGAACCTGAATATCTAAACTGCATATATGATAACCAATTTCAGAGGCGAACCTATCATATTTGCTGGAATTATTTGCGGAAGCTATCATCATATCTTGCTTTCTTTTCAAGGCCTCACTTTTCTTTTTCAAGTATGAATGACCTGAACTACAATATTTACCATAACTATATTTGAATTTTTCACTAAGACCTCTTAAGACTTTCACAGTATGGAACTTCTTGATAAAAAGGGCATCATTTAAGTTCCAATTTTGTGAAATCAATTTCTGAATCGTTGCGCTTTGGCGTTCTAACTCCTGGAACAATGTACCAATTTGTCTTGAGATTACTGTCGATAATGATGAGCTGTCAGACTCTCTGAACAGGGTATAGATATTGATAATCAGTTGACGATTATCCTCATTCTTAGTTGGTGAGTTTTGGTACAGATCATGAAGAAAGGCACGGAAGATATTAGTTATTTTAATCAAATATTCTTGCGCCATATGTGTCGCTCCACCTGATGTTGGACCTTCTAAAGCCACGTAGTCTGATCCTCCAATATTTGTAGAAAACACATGTTTCCTTTTGAGTGTACTGCTTCCTTCGGAGAAAATACGGTATAAGATTTCGTAATAAATTGAAATATTAGGAATTTTTGGATTTTTTCTTATAAATTGTTGAAGAGTTTGAGTCATTTGTGTTTCTTTTTTACAGGAAGATTGGTTGTTGAAAATCTCCATTGATTTTTCGATAATCTTTGCATTCAAAGAAAGGTCCAAGTCCATCTTACGCTTCAATGAATTTGTAACTCCATTACTGAATGTTTTACTTATGAGACTAGTGTCGTCTCTACTGTCCATATTGAAACCAATTGATCGGACAAATTTTACATTCATAATGACAATATCTATAGATTTCAAATTTGTGTTTGAATCACTGAAGATCTCAGAGCGAATGTGTTCAAAGGACCAAGGTCCCTGTAATTCAACAAGTGGAACACCCTTTGGGGTGAATTTTGTTTCAATCCCCTCTGCCTGCTCAAAAATGCTAACGTTATGATCTTTTGAATTTGTCAAATGTAAATTATTTTCTTGGTTTACTGCTCTTTTCCGATAACCTGACTTAAAAGAAACAACAGTGGACTTAAGGATTCTAATAGCATGCTTGTTATCATTAAAGTAATCCTGAAATAAGAGGCCATACAAGTTCATCCCTTCGTAGGTGAATCCACTTAACGAATCGAAGGCAAAGTCAAGATTAAGAACACATTCAGTTCCTTCTTTGATAGCCTCGTACCTATTTAAGAAAGTTTTCAACTTTCTTAAAAACATAGAGTTGGAACCAAGCTTAATATCAAGGATACTGAATAAATTATTGTTCTTAGGAAGATATATGAAAAAAACAGGGGAATTTTCAGACTGTGGATAAGGCAATTCTTGATCATGAAGAAGAAAAACTATTGTGAAAACCTTCATAGGTGGATTTTGTCTGCAACCAGATTGTATATTGTTCGTTGGTATCATGATTGATGATTTTTTTTATTTCGTTTTTCAAGTTTAAAGTTTTAACAATATAATTTTGGGATTATCAACGGTTAAGCGTCTTTTTATATTCATTTATGGAATAATAAACTTTCAAAGACTTGAGTTGATGTTATTAAAAATTAGGTCAGGATTCCAAAAATTTATATTCGATTCCCAGTTGCCAAGCTCAAGACCGATACATACACTTATATAGAATTCCACAAAATTCTGGAAAGGCTCTTTTTACCAAAACTAAAAACTAATCAGCTCCCCAAAGTTCAATATTATTTTTTGAGAAGGAAGATTATTTAAAGACCTCAACTTCACCGAAAAATCGAGTCTGTCATTGGTATGCAGTCTGCAACACAATGCAGATTTCTCATGTCCAGACTCCACAGTAGAAGTACCAGCTTCTCTCTGCATCGTTCATTACTCTAGTAAAGTTTCAGAGTGACAGGATCGTGGCTCAATGCCCAATTAAGAAGGGTAATTTTCGCACCAAAATTTCAAGTTTATATAGAGATAAGTCAAATATCCTTAAATACAAAATATTCCCGGCTCACCAACGTACAACTTCGTCTAAAGACTCAGTTTTAACGTAGCTTCGTCCCTAAAGTTCCTCTTACTCGTCAGTCGGCCCTACCTTCCTGGAAATCAAGGAAAAGATGTGATATTAGGGCTATTTCGGGCCTCCAGAAGGCTACAAATAATTGTGCAATTTCCAAACGCTCAAAATTTATTGATGCCTTAATTTATTTTCAAGTCACGTGTGTAATCTTTTTATTAGCAACAAATCGCAATTATGGAGACATTCAAAACCTATAGATTTCGAAATCCAACGGAGGCAATTACAACATTCCAAACACAGAACCATGCTTCATAGACCCAATTATTTTCTTGAGGATAGGAGATCTGAAGTTGATTTATTTTTTTTAGAATATTGTGTCTTGAAGTCGCTCAATCCATGATAGGAACTGTAACGATTACCTCAGAGAGTTGTAGATAGTTAAACGATGATTCAGAACATTAAAATGTCTCAATCACGTAATAATATGAAGGTGAAATATTTGGTACTACTTTATACAAGTGACCACTGACAACTGTAGTTTCAGTAGTAAAGGTTTTGAAGAAATTTGAGATCTTGGAAATATTCACTTATCAGATGATATATACGAGTTCGTCAAAATATTCAGAGCCATATCGTTTGTTGTACATGATTGGTTGTAATTCATAAATGAATTGGAGACAGAAAATCTTGCTAGAAGCTTTTAAAAAAAAAGGTAATCTCAAAGGAAAACATTTAATGGTCATTGAATCATGATATAGATAAAGAGAATTCCAATTCAGAGAACCTTAAGAATTGTGTCTAGCGGAAGAATCTATTGATTGAAACTGAAAGTAATTATTTAAGTGAAAAATAAAAACAGAGTAAAAATATTTTAAGTTCTTAAAATCAGCATTCAAAGTGTCAAATAAAGCTTTTATTTCACCATATCCAAATTTGTAGATTTTCAGATTTTAAATTTATTTTAAAGAACAATATCCTAAGATTTATTGTACCAAAATCCTCAAACTGAAAACTTATTCCTTATCTTGCAAACAAGTGACTGGAAATACAACTAATCTATTGTTCGCCAGAAATTAGAATAGACTTTGTACCCCTCTAAGTTCTGAAATGTAATCTACTTATTTTGAGACCAAAGTTCAGACTCAGTAACCAAAATTATTTATGTATTCTCTATCAATTAACTAACACTGATAACTACTGGTACAAATCACTATTTACAAATTAAGAAATGATGGATGTTATCACGTAACATCTTTAGTTCTTACCTTCTGGCAAGAATTGTGGATCTTCTTCGTTATTCACCTTTGTATTTGACGGAGAATCTCTAGCATGGTGTCCAATTAAATCCTTAAGTTTATCTGGAATTTCGTCGAAAACAAGATCATCTGTGCTTTGGGAGACAGATTCACCTTTGGCAGCCAAGATATCTTGGATTGTAATTCTATCATCAGAAAAGATCTGTAAAAGACAGGGTTAGTATTAGTTAACAGAAATAATTAGTGATACGAAAGATGTTGTACTTACTTTGAGATGGTCTGCGATCAAATGTCTATTCTTACAACCTGGACAAGTCACAAGCACTGTACCTGATGTATACGCTTGCTTGGACATAACATGGCTGGATCTGGTATCACACTTCTTACATTTGAAGGCTATCATAAGTTGTGGTTTGTCAACTTTGATTTGGCCTATTGTTTGAGAGCCAGTATTGTTAGTGGAGTTGAACCTTTTCGTTATTAACTGATTGTTGAAGGAAAATGTATTGTAGTTGAAAGTGGCAGTAGATCTGATAGTGTTGCTGACAATAGGAGTGATGGCTCTTCTAGAGAAGAAGTTGAGTTCTTTGGTGATAAATCTCGATAGCATTCTGTTTTGTGTATAACCTGTCAATTCATAAGAAGATTTAATGATAGGGAATAACTTGGAGATGATCATAGAGTATCCAATTTCGATTAGGATTTTTAAGGTGGCGTAAAAGTTTACACGTTAAAACTGTCAGCTTTCAATTCAAAAAAAGACCAAAAAATAATGATTTCGCCCAGGATCGAACTGGGGACGTTCTGCGTGTTAAGCAGATGCCATGACCAACTAGACCACGAAACCAACCGTTATTCACGTGATTTGGTAAAGGATTTTCGATCTTATTTATAAGAATAATTTTGGAAAATTGCCTTTTTTGATATTTAAAATTATTTATTAGTAATACATAACATATGAAAAAAAACCCTCCCAGATGACTGAACTGATAGAAGATTCACTATAACTATGGAAAGGCTACTTTTAATCTGAAACATTCTAGTTTCTGATTGTTAAACTTGCAAAGGGAGTTATTTTCATTTTGGACAACTTATCGTTGATAGTTAGTTTTAATCAGGAGCTATCACTGATTATGTAATTTCATCCGCGAAATCTTGTTGAAACTGACAAAGCATGAAAAAAAAAAAATTCCAAATACACTTGTTTATGTGTCGAAGTGAAAATAGCCAATCATGGAGCAAATGTGTTTCTAGTTATCACTAAGCTTTCACAATATCACAAAAATGGATCAATTAAACCAAAGAGAACAACAACAATTCCAAAAGGTTGTCGAACAAAAGCAAATGAAGGATTTCATGCGTTTGTACTCCAACTTGGTTGAACGTTGTTTCACTGACTGTGTCAATGATTTTACCTCCGACAAATTGACTTCCAGAGAACAAACTTGTGTCTTAAAATGTTCTGAAAAGTTCCTCAAACACAGTGAAAGAGTCGGTCAAAGATTCCAAGAACAAAATGCTGCTATGTCCCAACAAATGAACCGTTAAGATCTCTATGATTGACTCATAGATCGGTTTAGGTTTTCACATCTTCACTATTCACCATTTTTCCTTTATCTTTGCTTCATATTTATCAGGTTTATGAGATTTCTACAATCTTATTTTTATTGGGTTTGTTTTATTCATTGGGTTTATGAATCTTTTGTTTTGTCTACCTGGTTATGTACATAGTTCAGCCATAAATCATGACAACTTTTATTATTACGAAACATATTTCCAGAAACTCCAAATGAATTTTGGATCTGTAAAACTTTCTATAGGGGCAATAGCGAGTATATGTGGTTTATGTGAGTTACTGAAGTAGGCTTTAAAAGGTTCGTCACTAATCAAAAATGTTAAAATGGAACTTTTAGAATGCCACCCGATACAATCGGGGCAGTGCTTGAGAAGCATTCAATCCTTCATGTAAATACTCTTAATAGACAATGGACTGAGGATCTGTTGATAAAAAAAAACCACAGAGAACTAGGATATACCTCACTGCAATACTTGTTTGTGCCTAGAAAGAGTAAACAGTCGGATTTTGTAGTTGGAACACGGGTACCGATAGACATTGATGGCAGATAATTAACATAGATAGAAGAGCTAAAGATATACAATATACTATATTGGTTTAACCAATCAACTTTCAAGCTGATATTCATCATTCTTTTTCTAGGGGAATTTTGATTGTAGAAATTAAAGTAATAAGGGGATAATTGTTGAATGAAATAGACTGATGGTGATAATCGTGATGTGTACGACACTGGAGATCTGCAATCAAACTAGGAAATGCTTTCTCTATAAATTGGATTTAACGTGTTATCGTTTCTCATACACAGTCTTAAATTATTCATTTGATTCAATTTAAGTATGACATAAAATAGAAAAACATGTTCCATATAGTCAGGTCACGTGGTGAAGAATCTGAACATCTGAAATATTTACTAGCATCAAAACGGATTTGTTTATGTTGTCATGGCCGCCGCAACAGTACCAGATACCATTTAAATCCCAGTTTGGTGGGGTTAATTTACATCTCACATCCACAGCCGACTCAGAGTCCAAGAAAGCGGTATCAGTACTCATTTCAAGATGCCAACAACTAATGCCCAAGCTCCTCAATTCTCTTCATTTGATATGGTGGTTCTTGGTGTTATTGGATCTCTTATAGGGGAGACAAAGTCTAGTCCAATGTCTCTCACAGAGATCACCAATATTATCAACAAGCACCCTCTTGTCTCCCTAGTCCGTGAAAAGATAGATGGCAGCACACCTGTCAGTGCCTTGAAACCAGCTGAACTACGGGATGTTATCCGTTCAATCAAGGTCATGTTCAAGGGGACCTCTGCCATTACTATTAATGAAAACAATAAAGATCATTTTGATTTTCTGATGACAAGAGAAGAGTTCCAAGAATTTGTGAAGGATATTGAGATGGAGTACCGTGAGGATATGCTCACACACATCAAGGATATTGAAATGCAATACTTTGAGAAGATTCGGAGAATAGATCTTATTGAGAAGGGCATGTTGGATGATGTTTTGATCAAGGAGTACCAACTTCAGATACAAACTAGAAACAATTCAACTACTTCCAGCGCACCAGTGAGCAATTCAATCCCGTCTATGGCCCCACAGAATCCTGTGAATCACACTGGACTTCCTGATACCTCGGATTC
>JAKUBK010000093.1:0-14473 GCA_030566875.1 Waltiozyma chaumierensis | reverse complement strand
GTATTAGTATTAGTATTAGTATTAGTATTAGTATTAGTATTAGTATTAGTATTAGTATTAGTATTAGTATTAGTATTAGTATTAGTATTAGTATTAGTATTAGTATTAGTATTAGTATCATATAGTAATTAAGACGTTTAAAATTCATCCTATCGTCATATACATAGCTGTCTCTATCCCAATTCTAGAACTTAATCCTTATTTCTTCCAAACAACTTCTTCAATTTACCACCAAAGGAAACCTTCTTCTTCTCTTCCTTTTCCTCCACTTGGTAATGATGATTATTTTGGGTATTAAAGTTGGTGTTGTCACTGAAGAATCTTGTTCCCTTATGAGGAGGCAAAGACTTGGCAGGTGATTTATCCATAATCACATTATTACTGGAGGATCTTAAGGTGATGTGACTTTTTGGCTTTTTCAATGTCTGGTTGTTGGATACACCCAACACCTTGGTGTTGATTGGTTGTTGGTCGTCATCTGAATCGGAGTCGTTGAATCTGGATCTGAAATGAGACGAGTCATTTGTCTGTGGTGCTTGAATATTATTAAGTCTGGACCCTTGTGGTTGCTCAGTGTAGTACGCTGGTTGAGAAGCTATATTGGTGGTGTTAGAACCGGATTGTTTTTGTTGAGTAACGGCTTGGTTTCTGTAGTAACCCGAATTGGATTCAACTGTAGCTGGACGAGTACCAAAAGATGGGTCTCTTAGGGATCTTCTCTTAAAGGCAACGTTAGCGTTTGTGTCTGAATTTGTGGTCTTCTCGAACGAAGAAGTACGTTGGATAGGCTTTGGAACTTCGTTCTTCTTTAGAGAAGCATTGACGGCAGCAGCATTTGAAGCTGATCTTGTTCTTGATTGTTGGTTTGAGTCTGTCTGTTGCATTGACACGGAGTTTGATCTTTGTGGAATGGTCTTTGAAGGGGACTCTTTTGGTTTAGTTGATAGTGGTCTCTTTGGTTTGACTGGGGTGAAGCCATTTGTCTGAGAATTGGAACGAGGTTTGGTGTTGTTGATCGTGACAGATTGACGAGCATTCAATCTGGTGTTCTCTGCTGTGGTGAGAGAGAGATAAGCGCCAGCAGCTGCGTTGTTTGGCTCAGATAGATTGATACTGGAAGTGGAAGTCTTGTACTTTAATGCTGATTTCTTTGGGGCTAAAGTGGTTGGACCCTTCCCTGTGGCCTTGTTGATAGTGTTCTGTTCTTGATCTTGTTCTGTTCGACTGAGTTGTGCTTCTTGCGGCAGAGTTGAATAGATCTGATTTGCAGCTTCAGGAGAGAATCTTTGCGAGGACACTCTGGCTGATTCCAAGTCACTTGAGTACAGACTGCTGGCGATATCAGCGTTGTCAACAAAGCTGGCACGAGGAGAGTTGGACTCCATGTTCTCGTGGGATGAAACGACGAAGCTTGGAATTGTGGAGCGGAGCTGCTGTGCCATAGTGCTGCCAGACTTGTCATCCTTGCTTGCATCTGTTCCAGAAGTTTCTGTGGCCAATGTGGATTCATCAGTGACAGATACCTGAGACTTGGCAGTAGAAGGGGCGTCTTCAAACTGGTCCGATGTTTCCCCAGAAGTAGATTTGTTATTGAATGAGCGGTTGGCTTGATTTTCTTCGCATTGTAGCTCATCCACGATGATCTGTTCCTGTTGCTTCTTCTGCAACTTCAACTCTTCCAACTCTTTGGAATCTTCAACAGAAGAAACTGAATCCTCTTCGATAATACCGTCAAGATGGGCTTCAGCCTCTTGGTTTGTCTTTGGAAGATCAGAATCTGTATCAGTCTCGAGAATTGTTGGAGTCTCAAATACAGCAGGGACGTCTTCTGGAATTGGATCCTCTAAGATTGGTCTTCTTGAGACGGAGTTCAAGGAGTTGAGTGATTTCAAACTATTTGGCTCTCCACTATTTGAATGGGCTAGCCTTGGTCTGGCCAATCCAGCGGTTTTCTTGACGGTTGGTTTGGTTCTTGACTTCTGCGTGAAAGAAGAGGTTCTGCTGACTGATTCTTCCTCGATTGGCACTTCAATTGTGATAAGTCCATGAGGTCCAGGAACGTGTTTCTTGATGGTCTTAGGCTTGGCTCTTGGAGGCAATACAATGGTTGAGCCCGCATTCGAGGTTGAGAATGAATTGGATTTCACAGAAGTTGTTGGAACCACTCTAAAGGAATTGCTTCTTTGGTTGTTGGTCATGAGACTGCTGGTACGAGAGCCAGGCTTGACATATTGAAAGCTTGATCTTTGGAGACTTGATGTTCTTTGTAATGAGTTCGATCTTGGGATTGGTTGGCCGGTCTTTAAAGCTTGACCGATGGCTGACGCAGCTGCTAGAGCATTGGAGTTGACATTAAGAGAGTTCTGTGGTGTTAGTAGCTGCTGTGTGTTGCTTCCATTCGACTTACCCCACGTAACTCTTCTCGTCAACTCAGAGAAATGATGATACTGTGAGGATCGATAAACCAGGACTCAAAGTACTTACATTACCGGGAAGTGGACCGACTTCGACAACTCGACTCTTTCTTCTTGAACTGAACATTCTGTGTATGTATGCTGGTGGGCGTTTGATGATTGATTGAAGTGGGTGTGAGGTTTGGATTAAACGATTGAATTTCACAGTTCTTGAATGCTATATCGCTTGAAAATGACTTTTATCTGGTAAAGTGTTTGAATTTTGATAATTCAACAGTTTTCTATGACAAATTATAAATGAACTGTGTTGATTAATTTGACTTGTTCTTTGAAATTTGCTATGTTGTGACAGGGATGGAGAATCTGGGCGTAATTTACCTACATTTTGCTGAACTGGTGTGTGTTGCTTGTGGAATTACCCATCCGGACGGAAATTTACACGGGGCTTTCACATCTCAATCATGTCCCAGTAGGAAGCATCAGCGTAAATTCTAGTCCGGCTACGTAATATAAGTCTCATCAAAAGTCTGATGTTCGGACATGCAACCTCATGTCTAGCTCGATCAACCAATCTAGGACAAACAATTGATCGACACAAAAATTCATTGAGTTTAGCTCTGTCTCTGTATGAGACTGATCTTCTTTATTAGACTATATTCTAGTCGAGACTCAAAATGGTCGCTTTCTTGGCAAAAAAAAAAGTCTGGTGCGGTAGTCCAGTTAATTCGAGACAAGAATCAAGTCTTCAAACAATACAACGTTGTAAAGATCGGCTAGTCTTGTGTCAATTCATAGTGCATAAAAAAAGCTCCGTATTGGCTGTAAGAATTCGAGACCTCGAAACTCAAATCAATTAAATATGATCAATAATAACTGACTTTTAGCCGAACGTTTTTATTCGACTCAAAAATATTATTAAGTTTTCTGTAAACCCCCATTCTTTTATTTAGATTAGAGCTAATTTCTATTTATCTCATATAATGAGAAATTCTGATCAGATCCTAGAAAATCAAGACCATGATCCCACACAACTCCAAAGCGCGCCTTTAAGGACTCAGATTAGCTTAACGTAAGGGAAGTTATCTTTGCTTAGTTCTTAGCTTAGTTTATAAGATTTGTCATTGACGAAATAACAGCAAAGTACTTAAAAGTGTTAAAGCGCTGATTGATCTATATTAAGCTTTAATTATTATTTATTGTTGCCAGCATCGCTACTGCAACAAGAACTAATCGTATTAGTAAGCTACTTTAACAGTTGTTTCACATTACGTTTCAGATCTCATTATGTTCTGTATTTGGTAATTATATCTCTCCAGATAAAACATTTATTTATATTCTCTAACGTTCATTTGTTTTACAATCTTTAAGACATCTTACACTTCCACCTCTTCTTTAGCCTCCAGCTGCTCCGTTACTTACTCCTTCATTCCGTCGTGTCCGCGCTGTACGTAACATTATATTCATATGGTCTCCTTTTTGTCATTTTATTAACTATATATTAGACTTTCGTGAACTGGGCAAGGAGAAAGTCTTGTTGCTCATGAAGATCTTCTTTAATATCAACGTCGTATATACCCAAACTAATTGCCCCCCCCCCCTAGAATTTAGATCAATGTTCACATTTGGAACCCTTAAGACGTAAAATCGATACTTAGTGTGTGGTCCTGGGAACTTCAAATATCATTAAAGATGATGAATCAAGGTTCCAGGGAATTTCAACCCAGTTAGCTCCACTCTTACTAGCTCTTATCATAAGATAAATCTATCAGATGGTTAATTCTATCTGGTGAACCGAATGTATTCTGGGGACGTGATAGGACCCAGGTTAGTGGCTTGGAATAGAATCAATTGGAGGGTTACATGAGCTGTCACCGACAAACTCTGGTTAGTATCTAACCTAAAAACGCCCTGAATTATCAGAACAGAGGCTAAAGAATGATTAAGTGGTTTACTAAAGGAAATCAGACGACACACAAAGCCCACATCATCTCAAATCAAGCATTGGATAAATTAAATTTTGGATCAACCCAACTAATAAATAATATATTTATTAATAATTGATAGGCAGAATATTATTACTCAATCGTGACGTCGACAAATGGCTGGGAGGTAAATTTTCTGGTTTATCATGCATGCAGCCTAGATGATGGAGGGTCTATGTAATTACATTATTTTCTCAGGATCTTCCCTGGTTTTGGTCTACTCTGCGGATTCAGAATCTGTTGTCTAGTTCCGATTCCCTAAGACTCGGCCGAGTTGGGGCAACACGGTCCTGCCTCCTGGCCAGTGGCTGGCTCCAAGTTCCAACTCGCTCAGGAGGGACTGGTGTATCGTAAAAGAATGAGATCTATCAAAATCTTCAGGACTATGTCAGATAAATCTAAAACTTAATTTAGGTAATAAAAAATTCTCCTTCAAAGCATGTTCATCTTTAATGTTTTAAATTTCATAGTCCTATGAGGGACAATGGACATAACACGTTTAACGTTGTAACTTATGATTTCCAAACTTTAGAATTTTAAAACTACAGCTAAAAACTATTTAGGGTTTCGGTCGGATCAATAGTTAAAAGATGTACCTACGTAGTACTCATCTGATCTTTTATAGTATTTTAGTTATATAACAGGGGGGGAGACACTGAATGAAACCTATGATCTATCACATGGACTATGGATACCCATAAGTTACCTCATACACTGTCCCAATCACAACTAGATCACGACTCTGTACAAAATAAACTCCGAATTCCTCGAAAGTCCCAGTGGCAGATCATATAAATAATCTTATAGTCTAAATAAATCTAAACATCAATCTTTAATTTGAATTTTTTAGATAATGAAAATATATTAGTTTATACAATGACTCTAACTCGTGCTATGAATGTGGTGAAGTCTTCAGCAGCAAGGCTTCCCTTTTATATCTTGCGTAGAAGTTTGCTTCACATAACAAACCTCCCCTCAAAATGTCTAGTTCTGGTATCACCAATAATCCAGACTTCATCAACTTAGACATCTAGGACGAGGTGATTCTCCTGAAGGAGATAAGCACATTCGATTATGCTTCAAAGAATATCAACACACACATGTATTGACTGATAAGTAAAAGTAGTTCATTTTCACATATTTCAATGAAGTTGACATACTCTTCGTTGTCAAAATCATAAATAGTAATATCAGGATCATCAGCATCTCACAATAGCTTCCTGAGTTTCTTCCTCTTGACCACACGTCCAGGAACAACACCATTTCACAATAATCGGTTGATTAATGTTCTAAACTCTTCACCATTGGAGAACTTGGTCGACATGTCACTTGGGTTGCCACTTCTACCAACATGGTTAATTCTAACATCAGCCTGTTGAAACTCTTCTCTAAGACGAAAGACACTAGCCCTGTAGTTCTTGTTCAACGTCGTGTTATCAGAAGAATCAAGGAAATCAATAGCGCACAATAAATGACAAGATTGATTGAAGGAATGTAACTTCTCTAATTCCAAATTCAATGGCCTTCAGTTCACTTTCATTACTGGATCCATACAGTCCTGTACTCGTCTTGGAGGAAAATTGGACTATGCCTTGTTGGTTCAGATAAACAACCAAACCAAACTGGGACCTTGAACGATAATCTTGGTCATGGGAGGCATCAGTATACACATCAAGTTTCATAAACTTAGGAGGCAACGCATGACCTGGAGTTTTCTGAATCTTGAAATGCGCCAATATGACCTCTAAGTTCAGTCTTATCCAGAATAGAGGGACCCTTTCATAGAATGTTTTTTTTAACTTCATCTGGAGTTGGACAGTCTCTCTGCACATCAAATCCCCATTGGAAACAGCCAAAGTGTCTTCTGGCCTTGTTTCTTCTCACCCGAATAATCACCAGAAGGTTCTCTGTCTCGCTTCTGTGATTCCAATTCAGTGGTATTGGACGAAGGTAATGTACCTCCAGGACCGTCATTATTGGTCCTATTCCTGTCATTCCAATCGTCTCTGTCTTTTCTTTTTGAAAAAATTGAAGGATCCAGATCTCTGTCTCTCACTAGAACAACTTCTATTTCTCTTATAAACATCTTCCGATTGTTGAAATTAATGGTTCCTCTTCGTTTGTACTAGTTGTAGTACTGGATGTTTCGATTCCTGGTAGTTGCACCATTTTAGATAATGAAAATATATTAGTTTTTACAATGACTCTAACTCGTGCTATGAATGTGGTGAAGTCTTCAGCAGCAAGACTTCCCTTTTATATCTTGTGTAGAAGTTTGCTTCACATAACAAACTTCCCCTTAAAATGTCTAGTTCTGATATTATTATGTCTGTTCATGCAGAATGACCCTATATTCTAACAGAATTCAAATTCATTAGATAATATTCAGAGAGACTACCCTAATATTCTGTTTGATACCATGATATAACTATCTATCAAATGCTTGACAAAGAAGCCATGTGCTTTCCGACTCCGATTTCCACTGGTACCGTGGAGTGGCGTATTTATGTACTTTAATCTTATGTCTTTGACGATAAAAATATATTTTGACATATTCGTTTATTCCAGCTTATAAGCATCAGTTGACTTATGATGCAATAGGAAGGAAGAGTATACAATATGAATCTTCAAACAATGTCAGGTACCGGCGGTTGATGGAAACAGTTAATTGGGTTCTGCAGTTTATACAAGTTTAAGAGAATATCTTAACCAAAAATGCTCAATTACACCATTTTCTAGTCCAACACTCATCGTCAACCATGGACCTTCACATCTTTAGTAATACTAATGATTGTATATAATATTACAGTACCAGCACCCGGCTATTTTGACTAAGCCCTGGGTCCTTCCCTTAACTCCTCAAGGGTGCACTCGTCAGTCTACAGCTCGCCTAAAAAAAACACGCTATGCACAATATATTCTAGATCCTTAGAATATGTGTGATGAACCTCAAAGGCAGATAGTAGTTATAGGCATTATAAACGCCTGATGGTTCTAGGAATAGAATCCAGAATACACGAAGTTATAGTTTGACTAGTCATATCTGACGTATTTCAAACACAGAATTGACTTTGTGAAAGATCCTGGAATCCAATTAGGGGAGAACAAAATTTTGTATTAATTTGTAAAACCCACCGATAATTAATTAACTTCACGGCCCAACACTCAATCTATTAATCATTAACCTGTGCAAAGCTTATGACGTAACTTTGGTTAAATGGGTCTAACAGACCTAGTCGTATCCTGATTCCTAAACAGTGAACACCAACAACAATTACCAAGCTCAATTTTTCGAAGGCAGGTACAGGCTATACTAGTTCTCAAATTTTTTTTTCGACAGAATAATGCTTACCAATATGCATGCATCAAGGCTAAACGGCTGTATAGTGCACATCTGCATAAGGTTCGAACTTTGTAGTCCAACAATTCCAGAAATCCGATTCCAGATTCCTTGAGGAAAAATGTCAAAGACTAATATGTTATGCACATAATTTGGTCTTCAGGTTTAGGCACACCCTGCTCATTAATACCCGCCCTACTTTTCTAGTATATAATCAGGTTGAATTCCCCCTTGATCGACAATTCCAATAACTTGGTCAACAGGAAGGAGTTGGTTCACTAACAAAGTCGATAGTGAATCAAACAACTTTCTGCTTCAGTCCTATAATCCTTCAAAGTGTCGTTACTACTCTTACCACCAACTCTTCATATGTCCTCAGACAGAGATTTTCATCAAGCTGGCTATAGCTATGGAGTTCCTCAGCCATCATTGATTCAGCACCAACAGATTGCCACTCCGATACAAAGTCCGAGCACGAGCACCACTGCCCAATCCGCAGAACTTACTGTTCCCCAGCAGTACAATCAGATGGCTTACACACAGTATACAGCTGTGCCAACTCCACCTTACAACCAAGCAGTCTTCCAACAATCTTCCCCAATTACTGCTGCTCCAGTAGCACAGCAATCCTCGGGCTACAACTATTTGCCATTCAAGAGAGACGGCCCTGAATATGTTCATGGCACACAACAAGATCAACAATTCCAGTCAATGGTTTCCTGTGAGGATCAGAGACTCCAAACCGAGAGAGCCACTTTCAATAGACCTAACAGTGCTCCTGTTTTCACAACCACCCCTGTCGCTAACAATAACACATATCAATCTCCAAGTGAATCCTCTAGCAGAAACAATATGGTTCCAGAGCAACTTCAAGAACAGCAACAGGGGACACACTTATCTGAAAGAAACGACATGCAACCCTCTGTACAGAGATCATTTACACCACTTCCCCAAGAGACTCCACAGTATAGAGTTTCTTGGTCTGGTGCTTATCCACAACATCAACTCATTGGAATTCCAGCTGTACATGAATTTTCAAGAGATCAACGATTCATACAAGCTCCTCCTCCACAAGAGTATTATCAGGCGCACTTACAGCAGCAGAAATTCCATCCACATCTTCCACAACAGCATTACCTATACAATCCGGCTATGGGCTTCCATGTTTCACAACAATATCATCCAGTGGACATAAGATTCCAAGGATATCCCGTGTATGGACAAAATAACATGGGTTACTTTCCTATGGCAGCTCAATCCGGTCCAATTCCAGCTTCTAAACCTAAGATCTCTACAGATGATAAGACAGGAGAGGAATTGATCACGTTTAGTTATTCTAAACAGAAAGTCATAAGGGAGTTCACTGTCAGAGTCCCATTGGAAAAGTTTGACACCTCGTCTTTGACAGACGAATTCAAGAAGAATAATTGTGTCTACCCTAAGGCTGTTGTCCCACTCGATCAATACAAGGGAAATAGATTCAAGTATGAGACCGAGTGTAATGAAATGGGTTGGACTCTTTCTTGGTTTAATGAGGATATCAGGGACCACAGGGGCTTGATTCAGAGAGCTGTGGATAGCTGGAGAAATACAAGACCAGACAAGAGTATCAGGTCTAGAAGAGCTAGAAGAGATCTAGATTGATATTTATTGATTAAATATTAATCTTGGGTAATAATAGATTTTATTATAACAAGTCATGCATATATTAAGTTTTGATTTTACATTTTTGCATTTACATAATTGGAGTATATTTTGAATTTATATTGGCGTTTTGATATCAAATGTTTTTGTAATTGCATTGTATTTAAGCTGATCTGTTTTGCGCTTTGAATTCTCCTTTCAGAAACTTTAATTAATTGATTAATTAATTTATACTTCTTTTTGTTTCACTAAGCGATCCTACATTTCATGCGTAAATCTGCGGGTATTGGGGCGTGGGTGTATTCAATAATTAAGGCAGCACAGCACATATGTACCATGTAGGGCTGTTGAGGACTTAGCTTTTTAAGTCTAAAAAAAGACTCGATGCATGATTAAGTGAAGATGTCAAGTTCTGGGGATCTGAAATCGAAAATAATAGAGTCACGTGAAATAGGATATAGTTGGATCATGGATATTCACGAAATACTTTGGACGAATTAAACCTATTCAAAAACAAATGAGTAGGTTTAATGAATTATCGGAATATTGAAGCCAAAAGCAGCCTATCACAACACATATCTTAGCGTATCCAACGGACAAAAACTTCAGAGACAGCTTTCGGCAAGCCACTGCAAAAAACTGTAAGTCTCTGACAGGTCTAGCGAAAACGTCAATATTTCACGCGTGAATAACTCGAAAATTTTTACATCCAACATTCCAACCCACAGTAAATGAATGTTCTATTTTGGATATGTATTTTAAATACAATTTCGATTTACAAATTGGTGTGCGGATATGGAAGATGAGTTGATCAAACAGAACCACCTCTAGGTTAAGACTGTGATTCTTCGCAAAATTAATCCTCTTGTATAATGCTTGAAATCGCCGGGTCCTAAGTCCTGTAGACTTCAGGCTTTAGACAAGTTTATTTCAGATTGTACTCCAGTCACGACAGTCGAATCAAGACCCAGAACTCAGGACTCAGATGCAGCAATTTCCAAGATTGACTGTCCAGTGTCCAGTTCTCTCTGTCTGCAAGTATCAGCATCATACTGTAGGCTGTATTCTCAAATCCCCACCGATCAACATAGAACTCAGAAGTTGTGTGTTAAACCGTTCTATCGAGTGATACGGTGCCCAGTGCCCAGTGCCCACAGTGAATCGTGATACGAGTGAACTTAGAGAAAAGAAATAGGTGCTAACTTGTAACTTTGAGAAATTAGTGAAGAAAATTGCTTTGTCTTTGTAAACAAGTTTACATTTTATATAGAAATTAATCAACCATTATAATTTATCTCATCTAATTTGTCGTTCTTACTGACTACAGATCGATCTCATATTCAACTGAATAGACTACGTCTTCTTCTCCAACAATTATCGTTGACGGACATAGCCGAAGGAATATATATATATATAAGATCGCTCCCCTATGTCTTTTGGATTATTAATTCATTGTTCACATCTAGCAATTTCGATAGTCAAACCATAAATTGCTTTTGATCGATAATTGGCCTTGGCCAAATTAATTGAAACTTGGACAGTTGGAACCTGGGACTTACATTAGGGACTCAGGGTCTGGGAGTCCAATACTGAACATGCAGTTCTAAATAATTCTGTCCATATTCCAGTTTTGCTACTGTGTCAGGACATAAAGTCTTCCATGGACACATTTTTAAAGCCCCTCAAAGGTCAATTTCGCTCCCTGACAGGAATTAGAAAGTTCTTCGTATCTGTGTACTGAATCTTTCGTTTCCTTGAAGAGTATTAATTATGATCACGTGACGCATATTGAAGAAATTTACGAAGTCTGTTGCACGGTAATATTTTCCAACACCAATATGCCTACAGGACTCAGAGTCTCAGACTTATACGAGGAGAACTTCCCAAAATATCAACAAAAGGATATTTAAAATAACTTTAAAAAGTCATAAGTTATTATTGACGTTTAGGATACAATATCTCAGTTCGGAAAATATTACTGCTTTAGCCTTTAACCTTTGAGAAATGAGGAGGAGCCTGGTTTCAGAGTTACCCATAATTGGGCTCGGTAATTTACTAGATTATGAGAATAATATTGCGGCCTACCAATATTATGCTTGAAACTTATATGATCACGAATTACTTATTCAATGCAATATTGGCTGAGTGGGCCCATACGTTACTGTATCGATCATGGGCCCGTGGATCAGTATGTCAGCCCATCACTCCAAGTTGAAGATTTAGAGGAATGGATTTATCGTGTTGCAGATTTCTATCGAAGAAAAAACTTGTTGAGTAAGGTGGGATCATTGATAGCCAAGTTGTAAAGTAAATAATCACCAAGCATTTGTACATAAAAATTCCTGGAAACTAAATCTCCAGGATCAGATTAATATAGGAGTAACCTAAGAGTATTGTTCTTTCGAAAGCTTCGTTCATTCAAGACACATATCAAGTAATATACGCTGGATCATGATGTTCTAGGAAACTTGAAGGGACAACACCAGGAATATACTTCTAGTTTAACTTTCAATGCAGTATTGAGGATAAGGCAACGAAGGAGATAGACTTTGAATAATGTATCTTGGGCTTCAACATTTAAAAGGAAGACTGTTGATTCTCCGTCATTTAGAATCATATTCTCAGGTCCCAACTCTGACTACCATGATCCAGTGCATAAAACGCTATTCTATCCTTCGCTTGTGTGAAGACCAATGTTGCAACTTAATTTAAAGCAGATCAATTACAGAGTACAGGTAGTTTGAATATCTCTCTTTCAAAAGTCAAGGCTTGATGGTTTATTTCCTGGTCTTATCTATCTTGTGATACGTTTACCATCTAACATTTGTTTGGGCTCAATGATGACTAGTTCTTCAAACCACTCTTTAAGCCCAGACCCAATTAATAGGGTATTCTCAAAATATTAGTGGTCTATATTCTTCTACGTTTAGAATGTAACCCAAAGCTCTCGCCACTATTTATTGTTGAATTTACCCATCTGGACAGAGCTCTTTCAGTAAATTTCCCATCTGTAGTAAAATCTACCAGGCCCAGTTGCCAGAGGTCAGTGCTTATTTACTAATCCTGGATCTGCTTTGTAAATTGTAGGTAGGAACCCTAGAGTAAAATCATTTTGCTATTTTTTTATTGGAGCTTTCAAAACTCTTTTTCCTTATCTTTTTATTTTTTTATTCTAATCATTAATCAGAATTAACTTCAACCTTTTTTCCCATGGGATTCTCTTGAGCTTTCTAAAACTTGCAATTCAGTCCTGAGTGGTATGAAAGATCTGATACAAGACCAAATTTTGACCCCTTACCAAAAGTTTTACTCTTAGTTATTCTAAATAAATTTAAAACAATATTCAAATTTAATTTTGACTCAATTCTTTGCTCTTTAAAGGATATATTCCGGTATTGTATAAAGGATATCCTTAATTATAATAATATAAGTACGTGTTAATCGAGGATTAATGATCAAAAATAAATTGAAATCAAAAAAATTGCATTTTTTGAGATATTTGACCAGTCTTATTTTAAGAATTATTAGATATTTTTAATATTTTCCCAGATAAAAATTAAAATTGAAAATTAAAAGTCTTATTTAAGACTGTAGTTACATTCTAGTAATTCCAGGCATTAAAACCATTTTAAGATGAGCAAATTTGAGCCATTGGAAGAAGAGTTATGGATTTTTAAACATTGGGTACTTTAATCAAACTTTTATACTTTTAACCTATATTGAAAGCATCTCTCTCTAACTTTCTATTATGAAGACCACAGGCAAATGAGTAAATACTAGAATATTCAAGCTTCAAAATGAATATATAAACAATAATTTTGTCCTAAATAAAGCAAACATATAGTATATTTGATAATTGTATAGGTATACAATACGGTATAAAATAAACTACTGTCCTTAACTAGGCAAGACCTTAAATCACCAAATATGATGATATATTACAATATTAAATTATAAATTAGTCCAATCAGATCTCTAGAACCTCAACAAAGTCAATTCAATCTATACATTAAGGTATCCATGTAACAGTTTGGTAATTTATCATCTATCAATCTAATTGTACAAAAGCAGTATTTGGTATCTATCAATTGGTCTAATTTAATTGATGATTATACATACAGTGTATCTAATTGCCAATCAGACTATATGTCTTGATGAAGCCAAAAATAGGAACATAAATACCCCAAGTAGTATAGAAAACCAAAGCCAGTATACTTGAACTTTATGATACTGCAGAGATCCCTGAAGCTAGGTATAAGCTAATTAAATATAAGTAGATGAAGCTAGATATTGAGGAGTTGAATTAAGTGCCTTAAGAGTCAATGGAAGGTATGAAGTATGAAGGAGCGGTTTTGAAGATCTATCGGAGAGTAGAGTTAGAATTGGAATTGAAGCAATCATTAATGATTGAAACAAGGAAGTGTTGTAGTATGGGTTCATGTAATGCTTTAGCAATCGATTTAAAGAAGGTGTGTGTGTGATAAGGTTTGCAGTAAGACAGAGAACAAACCTTGAAGTAAGACTTGGAATATGTATTGAGATATGGGGGTAGTAAGAATCCAAGGAAGGAAGGGTTGGTGTTAGGCATAATGCAAAGCTTGATGTTAGACTTGAAGGCACGGTTGAACCCAAAACTTTAAGATATGATGCAAGTCCTGATATAACGAGTTAAGGTTAATACTCTTGAAAGTATTGAAGCAAGAATAAAAGGCCTCATCGATCTAAGAGAAAAAGGAATAGTTTAAGGAAGAGAGATTTCAAGGCAGACTTCTGAAGGGATGATTGGTATGTAACCGATCGGTTCATTGATCGAGTATTGAAGCCATGATTGAAGGAATAAAGGAAGAAATAGATCGTGAGTTGAAGGGAGAAATAGTTGGAGTGTTGGAGGGAAAATAAGATTGAGTGGTTGAACGAAGTTTGGGTTGACTGTTGACCTTTGAACGAAGGGTTGGAGTAGAAGTAACACTTCAAGAAGAACCAGAAGACACACTCATGAAGGTAGCAGTAGAGGTTCAAGGAGGCTATAGATGAGGGAAGAGGTGAACATTGAAGACAGGGACAAAGTCAAGTGATTGGGGGTGAGATTTGAG
>JAKUBK010000092.1:0-15019 GCA_030566875.1 Waltiozyma chaumierensis | reverse complement strand
CGGTGTAAATAAATAATCAGTTTCGAAGTTGGGTACTGTTTTTCAATCAAATTCGTTCACACCATTTTTCCTTATACATCCAAATAGCTGGTCTAAAAAAACCAGCTAATATAAGCTGATATAAAACTGCAGAACAATGGAAGAGATTAAAAAAATAAAATTCTCCCGGGGGCGAGTCGAACGCCCGATCTCCAGATGACAATGGAGAGATCCTTTACAGTCTGACGCCTTAAACCAACTTGGCGACCGAGAGCTTCTTGCGGCAAAAGATTGCGCTTGAATACTTTTTCATGAATACCAGAATACCTGCATGAATACTAGTATTTTCTCAACACGTGATATAAAAACTAGAAAACTCCCCGAAACGGAAATTTATAGTAAATGAATTTGAAGGTTTGTGAGCTGTTACTTGTTACTAGTCTGACTCGTCAGTCTCCTTTCCTCAAAACAAGACGGGTATAAAATAGATTTTAATACATAAATAAAAAATTATAATATCAGGTAAGATCATAAATCATAAAATCCGACATAGTACTGTTGAAAGATTGATCAGGATTCAGATTTCACAATCATGTGCGAAAGTAATAATCATACTTTGGACAGTATTGATGACGATAGCTTTATCAATCTCACACTTACCATTGGGAAGTGTGGATGTCGAACGCATGTTTAGTATTGCCAGGGTGATGTATGGTTTGAGAGCTGTTAACACTGGGCCAGAATTGGCACACGCTAGAATGTCCCTGAAGCTGTTTGATATGTATTCAAGTTCAATAGAAGAGGAGGATGATGAGCTTTTTGAACTCTATGTCAATAGAGGTCGTTCAGAGAAGTTATTTGATGAACAGACAGTTGTGAATTTTGATTGAAAAATATTAAATCTGTGTGTATTTTTTAAAATTGGTATGTCGTATTTCTATTTTTATTATATAACTAGTGATGCAATCCTAGGCTGTACGCACTGTACTCTAATTAAAATTGTCACGTGATCCGGTATTCATTAGGTATTCAGGAATTCCGACCGCGGAAAAGTATTCAAGCGCGATCTCTACTTGCGGCTGTGTGTAAGGAATCAGCCAAACAAGTCAGGTGACTTGATCACGTGCATTTGATTCTCAATACACTCTGATTATAAGGACCAATAACATTGAATCTTTTTCGCGAGATTCATTACGAGCTCATCGCAGTTTGTCGACGTTGTCTTTTCTTCATATAAGGCTTGATTCCCACTATTGACTCTCTGACAACCAACATGTATATTAGAAGATAATTAATAAAAGATTAAGTTTTGATTCTACTTTAACCCAACCTACAACCTCTAGCAGGGACACGTCAATAACAATTGACCTCACAACCAACTGTGCTATTATGACTGATCTGATCATCTCGCTCCAAGCGTTATAGAACTCTTATACTGTAAAAGAATGTTATATTAGATATAATTATGATGAAGCAAACCCAATTAGGAAGAATTCGTGGTTTTAATTTAGACTATTAAATACCACAATTAGTTAGTTTAGAGCATGTGTAGTTGGAATTCTGAAGACAGAAAACAGAAAGCACAAGAACCTTGATAGATTATAAGGTAAGACAGGAATTTTTGGAGGATACAGCTGGAAAATTGTGATCAAAGCTAGAGCTAGCTAAAGGCTGTGAATTTGTTTGAAAATATTTTGCTATTAAAGATACTTCTTTTGGTTTTCTGATGGTACTTTAGTACAGAACAGGTTTTGCTTGATTAGTAATCTTAAAAATATACTTCCAAGTCGTACCTGGAAAAAAAAGTCTAAATAATTAAGTTCAGAGGGCCTCTATACATATGTGACACCTGAAGAACTCAGATATCTCTATGTACCAGTATACGTCAATGGAGAATAATTAATTGAAAAAAAATATTTTATGTAGATCTAATTACTATAATAACATTGAAGAATTAATACAAAATGAAACAACCATACGATAAACACACACACACATTATTATCCTAATTATGCAGTCTATTTTCTCCCCTTCTTAGAGTCCTTAATCAAACTACCAAAAGCACCACTGACTCTTTTATTTTTAGGTTTCCCAGCGCCCAAAAGACCCTTAGCAGAATTATTACTGATGAATTTCTTCTTGTGTTCATCGTCATCATCGTCTGAAGAAATAGACCCATCAGAATCATCATCTGAGCCAGCGTCATCATCGTCTGAAGAAATCTCATCATCTGTAGAAACGATATCTAAACTTTTTGCAGATTGGGGATTATTCACAGAAGTTTGAGAAGATGTTGGAGTCAAGGAGTCCTTAACATCAGGTAGAGCACGAGTGATAAGATCAGATAAGGTGTTCAATGAATAACGGGAAGAAGAACGCTTTTGACTCAAAGAGGTAACAGCAGCTTCCTTACCAACAACAGTGGTATTATTTCCAGCTGGCAATGCCTTGGTAACAGTCTTAGAAGCAAGTGGAGAAGCAGCGGCAGAAACTGCCTTCTTGACAGTATCTGTACTACTCTTCAAAACATCTTTTAGTAAAGAAGATGTGGTTGTAGTAGAGAGTCCCTTTGGAGTATTGACGATCCTTGGCTTCTTGGTGGCTCTTTCTTCTTCTTCTTCTTCATCTGATTCGTCTTCGGAGACAGAGTCATCATCTGATTCAGAATCAGAGACTGGGGTGGCTCTCTTGGAAGACACAGTTGGACTTGGAGTTTTTTCCTTTTCTTCAAAAGCCTTGCTGATTTCATCTTCTTGTTGTTTACGTTTCATTGCTAAATTCTTCTTAGCCTTTTCTAAAATCTGCATGACATGTTCCTTACTGGCATTGACAGGGGAAGGTTTGGCAATCTCCACGGATTTTGATTCTTTACCGTAATCGACTTTAGCCTTTGGTTTGGTGGACACTGGAGTGGTAGTGAGCGGGGCTGGCTTTTCAGGCTCTGGAGACTTGGACTTATCGTCGGACTTTGGAATGATAGCGGCTAAACTACGTCTTCTCATTCTCTTTCTGGCGTTAGCAATGTGTCTTTTCTTCTCGGATAGTAGATGGCTCTTTTCTTCTTCAGATAGGTTTGGATTCTTTAACAATTCAACAACTTTGGAAGCCTCTGTCAGTTGATCTTCTGGGATGTCCGTAGGAAGCTCAAGCAATTGGTATGGATGGTGATAACGAGAAGGCGTATTTGTAGATGGCGTAGCTGGAGCATCAACCATCTCGACGTCATTCTCTTTCGTGGTTTCAGAAGATGTTTTGGAGCGTAATGTTCTCTTAGTGGTTGGTGATTCTGGGGAAACTATTTGCTCGGACTTTTTAGCATTGTCGATAGCAGCCTTAGCAGAGATTGGCTGAGTCGGAGTGGCCTTCTTAGTAGCCACAGTAGCGGAAGCCTTAACAGGAGTGTCCTTAACAGGAGCAGCATCAGCAGGAGTATCCTTCTTAGAAGCAGCAGAATCAACGACTGGAGAGTCTTTAGCAGCGACTTTCTTAGTTGGTGTTTCCTTAGCAACCGAAGCGACCTTCTTAGTAGCTGGGGTGTCCTTAGCAGTATCATCGGCCTTCTTAGAAGAAGTAGTAGTTGCAACAGCTTCATTGATTGGAGCTTCTTTAGTAGTGGCAGTAGTTTTCTTGACTGGAGTCTCCTTAGCAGAAGCCGTAGTCGTCTTCTTAGCAGGAGTTTCTTTAGCAGCAATCTTAGCAGGAGTAGCCTTAACTGGAGTTTCCTTAGCAGCGGCCTTCTTAGCAGGGGTTTCCTTAGTGGCAGTCTTAGCAGGAGTAGCCTTAACTGGAGTTTCCTTAGTGGCAGAAACCTTCTCAACAGGGGTGTCCTTTACAGAAGAAGCTTCGTTAGTAGCGGCAGTGACAGTAGCCTTTTTAGAGGCAGCTGTTTCCTTGACAGGTCTGTCAGTAGTAGCAGTATCATTAACGGAAGTTTCTTTGGCAGGAGTAGCCTTAGAAGGGGTGCCCTTTGCAGGTGTAGACTTTGCAGGAGTGGTCTTAGTCTTAGCTGGGGTCTCCTTAGATTTAACCGGAGTCTCCTTAACAGGCGTAGCCTTGACAGGAGTGGCATTAACAGGAGTTTGCTTAGACTTAGCAGGAGCCTTCTTGGCAGTGGTGGTAGCAGACTCCTTATCATTAGATTGTTTCTTAGCTGATGAAGTTTCCCTTGGTTGTTCAACGGCCTCTTTAGCTGGGGTTGATTTGACTTGTTCTGTCTTCTTGGATTTGGCTGGTGTGCTCTTCTTGGTAGCAGTGACAGCAGGTGGTGCATCTGAATTAACAATCTTAGTAGTTGCAGGTGTAGAAGCAGCAGAGAATTCCTTCTGAATTGGACTGATAGTGACATGTTTCTTGGCTGTAGTAGTGGCGCTTGCTGCTCCGACAACCTTAGAAGCTGGTGTTCTTGGTGGCTGAAGAGTTTTCTTCATTGGTGATTGTAGGACAGTGTCATTGCCTTCGTCTTCAGAATTTTCAGCTAAGATATTGTCCGTGGTGGTGACCTTACCAGCTAGACCACTGCTTTTGTAATCAGTGGTCATACTTAGATCGCCAGGGACCAATTTATGGTTGGCCTTCTTCTTGGTTGGGATGATTCTTCCCAATTGGACATCATCGATTTCCATTTCTTGCAAAGTCAAGTCACTGGCGTCTTTCAACTGTGGCTCAGGAACAACAAGCATCCCTGAAGTGATTCTCTTTCCGGACCCAGAGACAACAGTAGTGGAATGCTGCTTGGACTTTGGAGATTCACGAGGCTTCATTGGATCAATGATGCGCGAGTTTTCAATGAGAACAGATTCAGAAGGTGGTCTCAAGGAGGTTTCTGAGTCGGCGTCGATTATCAAAGAGACGTTACGGTTCATAGAGCGTTCATAGACAGGTGAAGGAGGCTGGTCGTCGTCTTCTTCATCGTCCGAGTTGGTGCTGTGTGTGGATGGATAGATTCTTCTGGTGTTCAGCGGGGTCGAACGGTTGGATTCGTCGATATACGCACGTTTCTTCTTTAGAGCATGGCCCACAGATGAAGGGGCAGATCTCTTGACACCGATGATAGAGCTTGAACCGTTGAGGGCCAATCTCGAGTCCAGTTTGATATCGTTGCTGACAACGACACGTAGAACGTTGTCGAAGTCAAACACCTCTCTAGCAAGATAGTCCGAGTCCAAGTCACATTCAGTCGAGTCCTGTAACTTGATAATATCCAACGGTTCTTCAGAAGGATACAATTTGGCAAAACGTTGCTGGACTTCCAAGGCGATGTCATGAAGAGAATGCTCAGCTTTGGAGATGTGCAGAAACTTACGGAACGCTGGCTTATTCTCGAATTGCTGGTGTTGATAGTTGTTGAAAAAGGAACCGTTCGATCCATTTTGGTTCAGATTGGACGGAGTAGAGGCATTGAGAGTTTGATGGTTGGAATATGGCGATTGTCCACCACGATGACTGGTACTACCAAGCACCGAGTGTTGATGTTGTTGTTCGGCTAAGGAACTCCCAGGGACAATAATCACCTGAAGCTTAATCATTTGGTTGGTTAGTTATCCTTTCTAAGACAAACAGTATTGGAAGGACCGCCTAACATAAAACCAAATAACTGAAGTCCACGTTGGATTTTTCCCAATCTTTACAAGATTTGGAGTTCATCCAAACACCAAAAATTAAAAAAAAAAATGAAAAAAAACTTCTCCCGGGGGCGAGTCGAACGCCCGATCTCCAGATGACAATGGAGAGATCCTTTACAGTCTGACGCCTTAAACCAACTTGGCGACCGAGAGTTATATTTTAATGGGAAAATCCAGCAAAATTACCAATCATGTCATTACAAATATTTATTTTAACCGCTTGAAAGAGCAATATTATTTGAATGAATGAAATTATATTATTGAAAAAAAAAAAAGAAGAACAGCTGATAATTTTGAAATCAGATTGATATTTAACGGAATAGAAGAATATGGAACGTTTCTTGCTTCTTTGAGATTACAGGTGAACATTCAATAGATAATTGAAATCCATTGATTGCTCTTATATGAATGTTAAGGTTGGCAACAACTTAAATTTGAAAATCTCAAGCTAAGAAGTTTGAAATGATGAAATATTTGGAAACGTGGAATTGGAAGTTTGGTGGTCTTTATAGAAGTTATCAGTTAAATTAGATATATGTGTTGTTAGGTTTTTATATATTTTAATTGAAACGTGTTTATTGAAAAAAAAAATCCAGTAATAGAGGTTTTATGGGTGAAGAGTTGATATTTAGCAGTTTAAGTTTTCTAATAAGAAGATATACATATATATATATATATATTTATATAAATTTCAACCTTATAAGTTAACAATATCCAAATCTTTCAAAGGAATATCTCCCTTTAGGATACCAGAAATATTTCTTATGACTCTTTTATGATTAGCTTCAAAGTTATCACTAGTATAAGGACCAATATGAGGCAAGATAGCAACGTCAAATCGTTTTAGAAATCGTTCATCAACCTTTGGTTCATTCTGAAAGACATCAGAACCAAATGACGTGATTACATTATCATCTAAAGCTCTCAATAACACATCTTCATTAATGGCTGAACCTCTACCAATGTTAACAATCCTAGCTCCCGGCTTGATTATCTTGATAGTTTCCTCATTTAAAATATTGATGGTTTGTGGCGTATGTGGTACAGCCAATACCAATAGATCAACTTGTGGTAATAAATCTTCAATTGATTTCACGTAAGTCAATGGGAAATTCAAGTTGATTGTTTCTTCTTCAGTCAAGGCTGTTCTCTTATTGTACATTACATTCATACCAATAGCGTTCAATCTAACAGCAATAGCTTTACCAATAGCACCTAAACCTATGATACCAGCGACTTTACCCCTTGGAGATACAACATGTTTACCACCAAGGTAAACACCTTTGGTACGATCGATGTCTTTGGCAGCTACTAATGGTAGTTTTGTCTTTGGATCAATATCGAGAGATCCAAGAGTATTTCTGGAAATATTCGTATCACCAGTCTCTCGAAATCTTTGCTCGAAATAGGAAGAGAACCTGAAAGTTGATAATGTTAAAGATAATGCAATATCTGCAACATCATCAGCACTTCCATCTCCTACGTTTCCTAATTTGATTCCTCGTTCTTGTAATAGTTGTGGCTTGAAAAAATCCGTACCGACCCAAGGATATGAAATGACTTTTAATGAATCTGGGAAATATGGAATGAACTGGGCAAAATTGTAGCCCATGAGGAAAACAGCACCTGTGATATAAAGCGCTGATATGTCATTTAATTCAGTTTGTAAAGATTGGATGAAGGCTTCGGAGGTGGTGACTTCATGATAAACGATTTCGAAATCTTTGTTGAATTGGATGAACTCTGGAATATGATCTGGGATTTCTTTGATTGTGACAGATGTAGGGAATAGAACTTTGAGTTTGGTCATTGTACTAGTGTGTGGTGTAACTTGTTGCATTGTTCTTGATTATAAAAGAATCAGTAAGTCTTACCGTGGATATCTGGTTGTTTAAATATACATGATCATTGAATTGGAAAAGGGATCTCTGTGCCTAATGAATGAATTCCTCTTATCTGTTAATGACGAATGCTATAATATTTCAAATTTCTAGGTATAGTTAACGGTAGGTGTCGGCTTTACAACCCAAATGGGAAAGTTTGGTTCAGAGACACAGTATTTGAAGAAAAAAACCGGCAATTTAAAAGTGTGATCAGTTCGGGATTCGAACCCATGTCTGGATGGACAAAACCTTTCAAATTCAAAGTTACTGAAAAAAAATCCTAGGTCTCCAATAACTTATAGAGCAGATGGAGGTGGAAAATTCAATGTTGACGAACTAAATACTATTGGTTTAGTGTCTCTGTCCCCATAGCTTTCCACATTTACTGATATCTAATAAGCAAATATATCATGTTTAACAAGCTACGGAGTAGTATAGTTCGGGTCTCATTACAAGGCAGAAGCATACCCAGAACTACTGGTACTGTATGCTATACAACAGGGACACATGATAGAACCAAATCAGAATTGAAGAACGATACAAAACCAAAGTTACTTGAAAAATCCCAGATCCAAGGAAGAAAACAACCTAAGAACAATGCAAAGACACTGAAGAATTCAGTATCGATAGCAATACTCCCAAGACCTCTCAAGAGCATCAAACAACCACTTTATCTCTACCAGTATTCCTTTGATCAAATCCTTCACCTTGTCAAGCTCAAATCACATAGATTCTTCATGCCAAGTCAAATCTCAGATATCATCCAATTGGCTATCAAGGAAAAGAAAGAAGCCGAGCTTTATCAACTGCTCATAAAGAAGGACTATCCAATCAGTCAAAAGAAGTACGCAATATTAAGACAGAGACTACGGAATCATTCTGACCAGAAGATCGTCCAGGAAGTTTACGAAATGTGGGACAAGAAACAACTGAACGAAACCAGCAAACGTCGTTTTCTTAGACTTTACAACTTTGATCTAATCCAATCAATCACACATAAATACATCAATGCTAATGATCCAGAGAAATCCAACGTTTACTTCGCCTTACTCACCACAAGGTACGAGTACGAGCTTGATCATTCCTCTCTCTCAACAGAAGAACGTAAGGAGTTGAGATCCAAGTTTTATGAGACGGTCACGATGTTTCTTATACGGATGATTAATTACCAGAACGTTCAGAATATCCTCACGATGTTAATGGATAGTAATATCCGTATCAATGGCCGATTGTTGAACATGATGGTCACGTCTTTACGTTCGAAGGGCCAATACGACTTGATTTTCCAACTATTGAAAGTCGTTCCTCGTGTTCTACCAGCTGAGGAGACGGACCTGAGATTGAAGCACGAGATGACAAGAGAGTTCTTCATGGCTTTATGGTACGAACTCCGCGATCTTAAAATCATCTTGGCGTATTTGGACGTGGTTTATCCTGGTTCTTGGGATGTGGTTGAAGAAAAACTAGGTCTGGTGTCGTTGGCGTATCATGATGAATTGAAGGATCAAAGTGGAACTTTGAAGCATTCTCCAGTCTTAATTAAGGCTGAGATCAACGAATGGTTCCAATTCCCTCAAAATACTGCCATTCCTCATAATACTCTGACCGTGATTTACACTTTTTTTCTTGAACATATCAACGCTCATGCCAAGTTACAAACAAATGAGCAAATACTCGTCTTACATGCCAGATATCTAAACTACATCCACACTTCGCAATCAAGCCACAAGGAACTCATACCTGTTTCCAGAATTGACCATTCAATAACAACTCTTTTTCTAAAGCATACCTTATCATCAGCATTCACACCGAAAACACCATACAAAATTCTTTCAAACCATAGTCTAATCTTACCAGACGTCAACATCCCCTCCAATATCATAACAACGTTATTCTTACACCACGGAACACCACTAAGTGGCGATACGTATCAACAGTTCCTCTCCTGGTTTCAGAGATATAACGTGCCTTTCACAGCAGAATTTTGTATCGCTGTTATTAAGAAACTCATGTTTAACCGTGATTTGGAAGGCGTTAAGGTATGGCTTGGTAGGATGGATGAGATGAATTTTAAGATTCGCAGCCAGAAGTTAATGGAATTGATGGTCAAGTTTAAGATTGACATACAAAATGATCTTTTTGCTACGAATCTAAATCAGTCTCAAGTTAGCACAGAGGAAGAAGAGGAAGTGGAGGATGAAGAACTTGACACTGTGAAGTTTAAAGTTCAGTTTAACTCAGTTTTGGAGAGACTTGTGACCTATGAACCTAAAGAGATGACGACCAAGAAGATTACGACGTCAGAAGACTATGGTATTTATTTGGATGTCGTGGAAGAAATGAAGAAATAACACATGCAACCGTCATTTATATAGCTAATATAATATTAAGATGATCGTCTAAGACACCCCAACAATAGTTGATTTCTTTGATTGAAAGCATCAACCAAATCCTTCAAATCATCTAAATTATCTCCATCTTTATTCAAAGAAACATTTCGAATCAATTGATCCATCCCATCAACCTGTGATGAAATCCTATTAATGATGACACTTTTAATATTCTCACCTTCACCACCAGAACTTATTTCTACATCTCCCGTGATTTGATAAACTTCACCATTTCCAACCGTATGAGATATCACTTGGGATTCAGTAGCGTCCAATTCCAGGATGATATCACCATCATTCATCGTATTTAACGGCGGGTCATCCTGGAAAAGAAACTTTACATGCGGATAGCTTGGCTTGGTCTTTGATCTTGGAGTTTTGACAGAAGCATTGATAGTTGGATTTGTGGGGTTGTAATTGAAGGCGCTGTGATCCTTTACTGTTATGAAATATGGGACTTGTGATTTCTTCCATTGTTGTGACATCATTGTGGAATGCAGTTTTATAATTTAGATAGATAGTACCAGTTAAATGAAACAGAACTATGCTTGTGTTTGTGAACTGTATACTCAGGTTTTAAAGATGAAACTGCCCATCAAATCGCTAATCAAAAACCAACATAAAATTTACACCACGTGATAAGAGACCTATACCTGGTCACGTGAGATCTCCATATGTGTTAAGTTATCATACTTGGCCTCAAATTGCATCAAATTTGGAAATATTTGGAGCACTAAAGTACAATTTATATTAGTAATAAAACTATTTTAAAACAGAATTCAAAGAGACCTTCTGCGAATTTCAGATTTGTGTTTCAGTAAAACTTGATTTTTCCACTAGTTTTTGACAACAACAAAGAATTTTGTGTAGACCTAGACAGGATAGCTGCATAAATGTCCGGATTCCAAAAAGTCAAAAACCCCTGAATTCAAAGATACATTGAATCACGTGTTTAATGGTTTGGACTCAAATGAATTAAATTGTGTCGTGTTTGGAGTGGTTTACAATAACAAAGAATATTAATTTGATGATGAAAAATCCACCAAAATCTATATCTTGAACATACTTACCGCTACTATAACTTTATTCTTTCAAAATGACTGCCACACAAGACAAAAACTTTTATCTACTATCGAAAAGATGTCAAATGAGGCCCAAAGCGCAATCATAAAGTCCCATCTGGTACTGGAACTAGCACAATCTGCTCGATAAAAAGAATTCTTTATTGTTACAGCTTTTGAAACATTGAGATAGTCTAAATGAACTGGAGGCGGATTATCTAGTTCAGTTGAAGAAGTGTGAACAAGTCACTGGAAAGGTAAAGGAGATGCTGAAAGACTTGGGGGTTAAGGATGTCGATAAATTTCTTTCTCAGAACCCTTTTTCGACACAGGATGAGTTCGATCATTCTGAAAATGTCAATTTTCTTGATCAAGATGAAGGCTAATCCCAAACTAGTCGCGTATTTAACGCTATGCTATTCACAGTTCGATATCAACGTGTTTACAGATAAACAATGCCTGCCACTATTTAGGTTTACAAAGGATCAGTTATTCCAGTTGGTGGAAGCTCTAGAATTGCATAACTGTACTGAGATCTTAAGAGATAAAGGTCATGCTGGATTAGAACCAATTGAAGTGCTATGTGTCATGTTGAATAGGCTTTGTTCAAGAACTACTTGGATCTACTCCCGATTTATTTTCATAAACAGAAACACACAAACATTATCTACTGTTTTCAATAAGTTTTTAAAGATAATAATTCATGAAAAATATTTCAAAAAGAAAATAGAAGTAGACCTCGAACTACTCTCCCAAAATCGGTTAAGGATGTGGAACAATACTATTAAGTCCAAAGTACCTTCAGGTAAAATGTTGTCTTTTGACATGATTGCCTTATTCCTAGACGGCTCGATTATCAAGACAAGGAGACCTGTTGAGAATGAAGTACAGAAACAGTTCTATACTTCTTTTAAAAAGCCTGAAAGTCCAAGGTATTACTGCGCCCGATGGTTATCTGGTTAGTTGTTTTGCAGCACGTAGCGCAGCTGTTAATGATCACCACCTGTTGGAAAACAATTTGTTTAATGTTGGATGTGATTCAATTCCAGAACTTCTGGGTTCTAGTTGCATTCTTTTGTGATGTAATTCTCCTCTTTATTAGCTTTATTCAGAATACTGTACACATGTCACCATGACAACGTTTGTTTCTGTTTTGATTTGAGTCTGAAAACCGGTCACAAAATTTATGTCGCTTTTTGAATTCGATCGGTTTTTTTTTGTTTACTTTTCGTTCTCCAGTCCCAAAACACCCGCATGTCCACATGCACAAAACATTTCAAAGCTGTTTGTTTACTTTTTAAAATTTTGTGCAAAAACACAATTTTTTTGGTGGTGCGATACCAAAACAGCAGATCGCGGAAGGTCTATAATTTTTTAGACCTTGGACTCGGGTGTCGACATCCGGGGGTGGACCTAACAAATTAGGCGCCAGCTTTTTTTGCGTCAAAGACTTTACAAAATTGAGGGGAAATTTGGACCGTCAAACACAAAGTCCCAAATATTATTGGAAATAAATCTCTTTTGTGAATGTGAAATGTTTAGTTTAGTTTACGAACATTACACAAAACTGATCCCACTCAGTGGCAAGTTGAGAGAGCCGCCAAAACAGTCTTCAACCTAGATATAAAAAGGATTAGACTGATCACTAAACCTAATATGTTACAAGGTCATAAATCCAGGATCAATCTAAGATCGTGCTGTTAAATATAATTGAACCTCGCTTTACACTTGATTTAAACCATTTTTTTTCTAACGCAATCACACAGCTATTTTCTACTCAATTCCAATATTTTAACGATACACTGACCCATCTTACTGAATCCACTTGAGCCAGTAACCCCAATCTTCGACAATATCCTTTTTACAATACACGTTGCTCCTCTTACAGTCAAAACTACAAAATTTCCCTTAGTCAAAAAAGGAAAAACGTGCTTCAAATATTAACTACGTTGACTACCACTTCCTTTAAAAAGATGGTTTACAAAAGATCATATAAGAAGGTGGAAAAGGATTCAGAGGGTGCCTCTACATCGATTACTACTGTTGATAATGAGGACACTGATGCTTCCAATGAAATATTTTTGAAGTCAATGAGATTTGCAGCTCTTCAAAAGGAACGTTTTAAGAAGGCTACAGAGAAGATCTACGCTACGTCTGATGGCAAAAAGGTAGTGTCTGTTCCTTATGACAACTATATGTCCAACCAAAATGCTAACAACAAGAAAAGGCAGAGTGAAATCATTGCGAAAGAGAAGAGAAAGGCTATTGCAGCAGAAAAGAAAGGGTTGGCAACAAGAGAGCCTTATGTCTATCAGGGTAAATTGTATCTACCAGGGGGGGATGTAGTTTTTCAAAGTGAAATTAATGAAGATGATAACATCGACACGAACTTTCAGAATCAGGACAAAGATTCTAATAGAAAGAAAAACAAGAAGAAGAAGAAGAAGAAGAAGAAGAAGAAGATGGTGATGAATATTGACTGTCATACTGCAGGTATTATTGGTACAAGAGGTGCAAATATGCCAATAAACTCTGGCAATAATTTTAGAAGAGGCTTTTAGGGCATGAAGCTCGAAAGATATGAATAACTGCTCTTTTCTAAAACTTTTAAAAGTTTTATTCAATTAAACTGCTACCTAACTTGACTTTGATATTCAAAATTATTTCAAATACAACTGGTCTAAAAAGAATAATATCATATTATTAATTTCATTAAAGGAGTGAAAGAAGCTGTGTCAACGATCGATACATCTATCTATCCTGGAATCACCAAATTACATTAGTTGATGTATATCTGTGTTAATTTAATGCATGCCAGTATAATGTTATTGAAACGACGTGGTTGAACCAGTAAATCTAAGGTAGCCAAGCGTTCGTGGTAGAGCACTAGATCCCATAGCACTTCTTTATCATTTTTGTACACATCTGGCCAAAAATATGTGGGAAAATTAATCTATGTTATTATAAGAGTCTATTGCATCCTCAACTAAGTCATAGAACTTAAAGAACGATTTAGTGGACCAAAGTACATTCTCTTCAAGTTTTTCTTCATATGCTTCTTGCTTAATGACATCGTATGGTTTCCCAACTCCGTCCTTCTTAATCAAATCTTCTTCAAATACACAACGTTCAAGCCAGTGATCTCCAAGAATGGTGTGTTCCTGGAATCTGATCCTTCTCCTCCAGCCTTGTCCCGAAAGATTCTTGTAGTATTTCTGTTTGCTTGTTGTTCCCAACTGAATCATGGAGTTCCTAATGTATTCGGTTTCTCTTTGTTTTTCAGCTGCTAAGTATTCCTTACCATGGTTTATTATTTCGTATTCCTTAAAAAACCGCTTTGCCTCCTTCTGATACCCCACTGTCGGTAGATCTGAGAAAAGTAGGTAGAAAGCCTGACATTTTGCCATCCAAATGTCATCTTCAATGTTGGGTTCGAGCCTATCTTCGATTGTCCCAGTCTTGAGAAGCATTGAACAATCAGTGGTCAAAATTTGATGAAATTTTGAAATATTTCCTTCTTCTATTGCCTTTTGCACCTGTCTTTGGAAATGTCTCCAAAAAATTATTGATTTATCTTCTTTATACTGGACAAACAACTCCAGTGCTTCCTCGCTGGCCTCGATAATACCCTCTCTATATAGAAAGAGGAAGTCTGGTTCCAACTGTTTCTCATCTTCCATTGGCTCTTTCAAACTGATTGGTGGTGTAACCACAGTAACTCCACATAAGGAGCTCTTGATTGAAAGAATCTCATCCCTAGTTTCAGAAGAGCCTGGACACCCGTGAAACAATGTCGAAACTCTAACAATATTACCTGATGTTAGTTTCATTATTGGTGTTCGATATTTGTAGTAAGAATTCCCGAACATAGCTGACTCATTTGAGCGAACCTGATCATTTGGACTACAGTCAGATAGGGCATCAAAGAAACTATAATCACCATTTTTGGACTTTGATAACCGTACTGTGTCTGATTCTAACTTGTAAATATTCAGTGAATGTGGAATATCTTTGAGGAACTTGTAAAGATGTGGGTATAGACTTGCGGTTTTATAGCAATTGGTCTCTGAAGGATCAAAAGCGAA
>JAKUBK010000091.1:0-15066 GCA_030566875.1 Waltiozyma chaumierensis | reverse complement strand
CATTAAAGACCTTACGTTTCCCTATTAGATGTACCTGCCTCTGTACATTCTAATATCCCTCTCACCCTATTCATACAGATAGCTGGTAATCTGTCGTTGATGCCAGTTAATATTCTCATTGCTGTCATGCTTGCTACTACTTGTTACATTGCTGAAATACAGATCAGCAACATCTATCGGCACGTGATCCAATTTTACTCAGCAGGGGAGAGAAGAATATGGAAAGTTTCTTACGAGTTTGAGGTTGCAGGTGAACATTCAATAGATAGTTGAAATCCATTGATTGCTCTTATATGAATGTTAAGGTTGGCAACAATTGAAATTTGCAAATCTCAAATTAAGAAATTTGAAATGATGAAAAAGTTATTAAATTGGAGGTTTGTTTGTCTTTATACAATTTATCAGCTAAATTAGGTATAAGTGTTATTAGTTTTATTTATTATAATCGAAATTTGAAAAGTTTATTGGAATAAAAAGGGGCTCTCTCTTGGAGGAATGAGATGATCTTGATCACAAGGTGACGAAAGAAGATATTATTGATTGCAACCAATTTATTTATTCTTTGTGGGCTTTTATAAGACAAGAGAGAAGATTGGGCTCTAAATTGATTCTAGATTTTTCACAGGAGACAGTTAGAGAAGTGTTCTTGAGGGTCTTGGCCTAGAAGAAATACAACCACATTCAGAAGTATTTACTATAAGGTCTTTTCGATCTCACCTAATATTTTATGCTTTATAATCGTACTATATTCACCATTTTTAATTTAGTGACGATTAGCAACAACTTAGAATCCACATTGTTCTCCTGCAGATCAAAGAGTTGTGAAACTATGGTTTCAGGCGGGGATCATCAATTTGTGTCGTATTACACCATTCTGATTAGAACAAATTAATTTAAACTCAAAATCAGAAAAAAAGCAAATTATAAATGTATAATTTCAAGTTTGATTCATGAAATGTCATGAACTTTAAATAAAGACTTAAAAAAAATATACATT
The DNA here is from genome assembly GCA_030566875.1 of Waltiozyma chaumierensis. NCBI lineage: Eukaryota > Fungi > Ascomycota > Saccharomycetes > Phaffomycetales > Wickerhamomycetaceae > Waltiozyma > Waltiozyma chaumierensis. The sequence continues at coordinate 14,069 of JAKUBK010000091.1, read as the reverse complement.
TTTTAATCTCAGAAATTTTCTTCATAGGACTTTAAGTCATTTTGAATGCTTACATTGACTAAACAACATTCTCAGCGATGAAAAATGCAAATAAGAACAAACGTAAAGAGAAAAGAGATTTTTCAGAAGATCCACCAAGTAAGAGAAAGAAATCTCAATTAAATTCTTCAAAGGATGAAACCACTACAATTAGGGAACCACAGAACTTAGAAGTGGATCTTTCAAATAATGTAATTAGTAGTAAAGCTGTTAGACAGGGTAGCACTCAGAACACAGAAAGTGATACTAGTGATAGTTGTACTCCACAAGCAATTGAAGAAAATGAAGAAGGAGATCACAAAAACAAACAAAAGAGTGAAGATGATGTCATCCTGACAAGTATCAAGGGTGCTGTTGCGGGTGAGACACCAACCATGGGCTCCTTTCAAGAAAGACAAGTGAATATTGAGGTAAAGGAAGAGCAAGTTTCAGAAAACAATAATGGAAGAATGTTGGCAGTGCTCCCAGATTATTTTCCAAATGTCAATTTGGTTCAAGAAGAAGAGTATAAAATTCCAGAAGTTGGTACATATGACCCTTTCGACCTTGGAAGCTATTACTACACTGATTTCCCTTTGAGATTGATCCCCGAAACCTACAGAAGTCCACCTGAGAAATTGATTTATTACTTACAAAACCGCATATTTGAATTAGAAAAAGACCCATTAAGAGACCCAGATAGTACCATCAACAAATCATTTGAAAAAAGAATCATCAGCAATCGCAGGAACGAGGAAATAAGATCAGATTTGGTCAATTTAGATGTCTTGAAGTCGATATTCAGATCACCAGAGACATTCGTTGACAGAACGGTTCCATTGAAATTTCATAATGTGAAGATTGTTCCAAGTAGTCTTGATTTCAGGTACAGAATTCCCCCATTTTCTTCAAAGAAAATTACAGGTGTATGTTATAATGGCTGCACATTTTGTAATAGAGGTGTTGGTAACAGTGAATGCATCCATCTATCAAATAGGTTAGCTTTTGAGGCCCATTCCAACCAACACTGCAAAAATATCACTGAACTGGGAGAAAGGTTATGGCGTATAAATCCACGGTTTCACAGTATTATTCACCAGGATGGTCGTATTGAGGAACTTAACTTGCAACCATGGGTGTTCCCGACTTTAGGTAATAGTTTATTCTCTTATACCGCCGAAGAACTCATCACTATGTGGTTGGATGGTAAAATTTCAGAAGTTAATACAATTCTCACAGAAGTCTTTGATAGAAACTATGATATTGAAGTGGAGTTCAATTATAACACCAACTATTCGGGTGGTTTCGTTGGGAATATGTTTACTTTGAACAAATGTGGAATTAGCAGATCAAATATTTAACATTTGTGTAAATGGTTTAGCCAAGAATAATGGTTAAATGAACAATGAAATAAAAAATCAAAACCATTTCCACATCTCACTTTTTTCCATTGTAAATCTTAGGCTTCGAAGATCAACTGCGCCACAGAGAGTTCGAGTTTGTAGTCAAAATTCTAAATCCCATCTTTGCTGATCTTTTTGGAAAGTTCACATCGCAAATCCAAATTGTGTTTAAAGAGGTATTTACTTATCTAACTTAGCTGCAGCCTGCTTTACTTTCTATTTGTATTACACCAGTTGTTGTACGGCTTGTTTAAACCTACCTCGCCCCTTAGATATTTTAGAATTAAAAATCCATTTAGATAAATATGTGGAAATATTTCCAGTTCCATTTATATAGATAAAATGTGTTTTGTTATAAACCTGCCCCAATAAGTTTAAAAGTTGTACTCGCCGCTTAGGTAAATATCTCACATTGCATCACGTACCCTAGACGATTATTAAACTTCTCAAATCAAACAGGTTAAGTTTTAAGTCTCAAGAACCAAGAATAACCTTATTAAATATAAAAGCACTAGACCAAATATTTGTTTTTTAAATCAATATTCTACAAGTTACAATCCAGCTCTTTTAAGTTCAAGATTTAAACTCTTTTAAGCCTGACTATCAATCACAATATTTGAGGAACACATAGCACTTGTGATACTTGACATTGAATTAGCATAACTCTAAATTAAAGATAGTATTTCACAATTTATTTTTTAAATTCCAAAGATCTCCTAAAATAATCATAATAGCTTCACTGACGACTGCCAAGTTCTCATCGTAATCATAGAAATCCTTCATTTTCCCACAAGTTCCAACATAGATTAAAGACCTCCCACAATATGGCTTCATTCATAGACCTTCCAATTGAAATGTGTCTAATAATTATTAACCATTGCAAAGGATCAGATATTTTGAACATTTTACTCGTTGAAAAAGCAAGGTTACACCTCAGCAAGTTGATTACAGGGGTGACAGATAGTAATTACTCCAATGACTCCATTATCAATATGCATTGTAAAAACTTCAAGGATAAAAAAACATTGGAATTGATACATAAGGACTCCCTTGTTTGGTTTGAAGTCACTGACATATTTTCACTAGTGCAACACACAGACAAAGATTTTGCAGAATTATTTAAAGGAAGATGCTTCTTTAGTGTTCAAATACTAAATAATATTATGGACTTGCGTGAAGTGGAAGAGTTTGTGTCTCAACTTTCATTTAAAAATCCCAATCGTCACGAGAGACCAATCTCCGTATTGATATACAATCAAGTTCCAGTCCATCTTAAACTTTGTCGAGATTTTACGCCTTATGAACAAAACACAGAACTGATTTTTGCTCTTTCGGTTAAGGATTTTACGGGTGAATCAATTTCATTGAGTTCATTGACGTCCTTAAATAATTTCAAAATTCCCCTGAATTCCGAGACAAAGCTCAGGTCTTTGGAACTAACAGATACTGTGGACAAGGATGTCTTTGATAAATTCGATCTATCAAAAGTTACTTGTTTGAAGTCCACTATTTCAGATTCTTTTTCCTATTTTAAAGACAGGTCTGCACTTGTTACTTCAAAAAACAAGCTGACGTTACTAAAGAAGAAAGGGATATGGCCAGAACTAAATCCATACTGTGACTTGGAGCTACCAAAGTGTAAGAAGTTTACTATCGATACATTATTCCGTGAGATCAAGAATATAAAAGCACCAGTTTTACAGAATCTTGTGATAAGGCTTGATACTGAGGCTTCTGAAACAAAGATGGGATTCTTCAATTTCGAGGCGAAAAAATTGAGAAGCATTGCTGTTTCCTTACCATCACAAGCTTTACTTGCCTTCGAAAGCTTCGATGCACCAGAAGTTGGTTCAATTAGCTTGCAACGATCACCACGTGCTCACAGAAGCCTACAGAGGTTAAAAAGAAAACATCATTATTCCAAAGAAGATTCCGATAAGATGATATATTTCGCCACACCGTTACTCAAAGACCCAGAGAAGCAAAAGTTGAGATGGATAGATTTAGGACTATGGAGATTTCCCAAACTAGAACGCTTGAATATTCTTTCTTGTATTTATCCATTGTTCCCTCTTCGAAATTGTCTTAGAAAAGTCAATGAGATGCAAATAAGACTTGACAGAGACAGTGATCTTTCATTGATTGAGGACAATTTTATTTTTCCATCTTTGCGAAGACTTTCGGTTTTCTTTTCAATCACAAAAGCTAATGGAGTGATTGAAGAGTTCAGAAATACAGCAACGCATATAAGGGCATCGAATGTTACAGATCTTCGTATTTGGGGCCAGAGTGCTTCAATTCATCACTTTGGAACTTCATTCCCATCACTGAAGAATCTTAAAATAACAACCACTGCGAAAAATACATTTAAAATTCGTCCAGAGAGCTACAGTGAGATGTTTTCGAAACTTGAAACAGTGACGTTGTTTGACAGAACTGAGTTTTCTGTTCTAATGAAAAATATGATGTCACATTCAATATTCCCAAACTTGAAAAAGGCCAAATTCCATACAGTCCAGTATTCGTTAAATCATCAAAATAATATTCTTACGTTTGAAATGAAAAATTCTCCAAAACTTGAAGAAGTTGAAATATTCCATGAAATTCCATACGAATCCGTTCAGCCAGTGAGTATTGATTTAACGATCACAAACACCATGGCTAAGATATTAAGAATAGATCTTTCTCCAGGAATGAGAAATAACACTCATTATAGACCTCAACCAAAGAAATTAAACCTTAGGGTGCTGGTGAAAACTTGTCCAAGGTTGAAATCTGTTTTGATTAAGACTGGCCTGAAATCAACTTTTGAAATCGTTTCTTTCGAGAAAGATCAATCAGTGCCTTGTCTAGAATCTGAGAATTTCGTAACAGGGATCTGGTGATTGTATCAATTGGATTTGTATAAGTTGTTTTTATATTTTTTTTTCCAACTAAAGCTCTTTTCTTTTTGATTTGTTCATAGCTATGAATACATGATCTACCTGAGTATGTAGTATAAGTTCTGTAATTGTAGATACGACATCGAGTAGATTGCCAGGTGAATTTCTTACCATAAACATAGATAGAATTCTACATCAGAATATCGAATAATCAACAGTTTAGTGCAATGGGTATACTTAGAATAGTGATCATCTACAAATCTTACAATTGACCAGATCTCTTCAAATAGGCTTCCCAACCTGCCTTTCTGTAACGTTCACCTTCGACAGTTGGGTCTCTACCCTTACCGAACAAACCTCTACCAACAATGATGACATCACTACCGCCTTGGATAACGGTGTCAACGGATCTGTACTGTTGGCCTAAACCATCACCCTTATCATCTAAACCGACACCTGGGGTCATGATGATCCAATCGAAGCCTTCTTCTCTACCGCCCATGTCGTTCTGAGCAATGAAACCAATGACGAAGTCCTTGTCAGACTTGGCGATTTCAACAGTCTTAGCAGTGTATTCACCGTAAGCTAGAGAGCCCTTGGAACTTAGTTCGGCCAACATTAACAAACCTCTTGGTTCAGAGGTGGTTTCAGCAGCACCTTCCTTCAAACCTTGAACAACACCTTGACCAGTAACACCATGTGCATTGGTGATGTCAGACCATTGGGCAATCTTGTAAGCACCACCAGTGAATTGGGACTTGACAGTGTTACCAATATCAGCAAACTTACGATCTTCAAAGATCAAAAAGTTGTGCTTTTCAGCAAGAGCCTTCAATGGTTTGATGGTACCTTCGATGGAGAAATCATCGATGATATCAATGTGAGTCTTGACAAGACAGAGGTATGGACCTAAAGTATCGATCAATTTCAAGAATTCAGCAGTGGTTCTGACATCAACGGAAGCACATAAGTTGGACTTCTTTTCTTCCATGACCTTGAAAAGACGTTGAGCCAATGGCGATGGATGAGCAGAGGCTCTTTGTGTGTAGGATAAGTTAGTGACCATTTTGGTAGGTATAATTAAACGATCTGAAGATAATTAGTGAAAGCTGGAGAGAAGCAGGGGTCCGTTATGTTCAAGTTCACCTTAATTGACCTACTGATTTAATTATGGCATTGATCTGTGTTGTGACAAGAGAAAAATATTTTCTGTGTCCCGTAACAGCATGAGCACGTGATGATGTGACATGCTCTTCTCAAAGGCCACAGGTAAAAGATCACAACTTATGAGAATAATAAAACAGAAGGCACTTACAAAACCAACTCCACATTTTCTTTGACAGTTAGAACAGACATAAATCAAAGCACTACTCACACTCTAAGTCGTATAAAGTCCCTAAATGGCCAAATCTAAGATAGTAACACTTAAAATATCACCTGAAAAACTACGGAAGCTTTTATCCACCTCTGATTTTTCCAAAGATAAAGAAACCAAACCAACAACAACAGTAAAAGCAACAACCAAATCCCCAAGGAAGTCTCTGAAGAAAGAAGAATCTCCTCTGAATCAAGTAAATCTTGAGAATTCTACAGGTCCACCAAAGTCGAAGCCAAGCTACAAAGGTTCTGTTGATTTATCAATCTCAAGTACAGCTGCCAGTAGGGATTCAACCTCAGATGTGCCACTCACTGAGAAAACGGCAAATGGTGTCAGAAAATGGGCCAAGAAGCCATTTATATTACAATCATTCACAGGTTACAAAATTCCTTTTAAATGTTGGAGTGGAGGCTCAGAAGAGAAATCCATACTTGAATCAGGCACATCCAAAGAAGCAACTATCCAAGAAACAGAATCTGTTGAGGGAACACCTATACCTAATACAAAGTCAACACAGGAATCTCAGAAGAAGACCAAGAACTCAACAGCTGGATTGAAGTTACAGATAAAATTGAACAATAAGAAGTTTGAATTAAATAAAGACACACCAGTTAAACCAGAATCAACCAATTCTCCTATCACAGAAGATGGTGAAGATGAGGAAAATAATGTCTTGGACTCAAGTGCGATTAGTTCCATGGCAAATTCCAGAGCCGTATCTCCCTGTTAATTAGAGTGACCATAGATGTGTACTAAATGTTACGATTTATCTTAAAGTTTGGAAACACTTAAATCATCCACATGTAGCATATACTATATACCAAGTTATTACCAGAATTGATACTCCAGGATTACAGATACAGGCCTTTATTAAATCTAAAAAATGAAGGTGATTATTCAAATGGATCTAAATCCGATATTCATCTCTGGTGACTATGAACGAGGTCTATCTCTAATGGAATAACTGTATAAGCTCTATACTTGAGACACGTGATCATTCACTACATAGATTTAAGGAGTCAGTGGGACGATTCCACCTTCGTGAGATATTTTCAAAGAAACAACTCGAAATAATTTGATTATTTAGACAAAAGAAGGAGATCTTTCTGAAGAAATTAAGAGAGAAATATTTTTCAAAAAATTGTATAAAAGGACTGGTGAATGCTGAATTTCTTCAAATAAAACACATTACGTTTCAATGAATGAAAATTTAGATAAAGTATACTCAGAAAACTAATACAATTAAGATCAAGATTGAAAAACTTAAAACCTCAAACAAATAAAATTGATATCTTATACAAGGGTAACAATCATTTAATTAAAAGTATACAAATATGGAATTAACACAAGAATCCAAGATTAGGTATATTTTATTCTCAAAAAAAGGCCAAGTGGTCCCTGAAAGTTACCAGTGTCACTATAAGGAAACACACAAATCAAGTCTCTATAAGTTGGAACTACCGTGTGATTTTGATGTGGATAAGATTGCAGGGTACCAAATTCCTTATGAACTTCGCTCAAAGATTCTCAAATTGGTTGACAGGTTGATGAGATTCTCTCAACCTTCTGATTTGATTTATGTCCAGTTTGCGTTCGATATGGAAACCAAAGACACTTATAAGATGATGAACTTCTATCACTTGGTGCATAAATTATTACATGGAATTGATTATCATCTTGAACTTTTAAAGTACTCTTCCTCACAGAATTCTCTTTTTTTCACAAAGTCGAAAGATCAACTCCAGACAATCTTCGAATGTGTCAATAAAACATCAGCTGTGTTTGATGCTGTTCAAAAGTCTATTCTTTTCGATCTGGAAGAACAAATATTTGAACATCGAACGGAAAGCTTTGTTAGAGGCTTACCATACTTGCAAGAACCAAATGTGCAGAAGACAGGGATGCAACTTATGGACCTTGAAAGCTATGACGTGCTAAGTATCTCTATAATCGTTGCTGATTGGATTCCTACAAAGGAGCAAATGAAGGAAAATAATTTGAAGAAACTTACGCTTACTGGAAACTTATCTGGAAACCTTGAAAATCAAACAATTGATAAATGGGATGTAGTTGATGTTGAATTGATGAAGCTTGAAGACATAAATGTCTCTGAGAAGTCAGTAGATCATTTAGACGACGTTTTGGAAGCCATTGATAGAAAGAATCTCTATCACAGACAAACTGATTTCTGGGACAAGAATTGTGTCAGTAGGAGTTTTCAAGATAGAGGATTCACTTCTAACTTTGATAAATTTTATGAACTTTTCTATCAGTTCTATACCAAAGGATATAAGATCTTACCTACTGAAGATAGATCAATGATCAAGACTTCTAGAGTGAAGGGCCCAGATATCACTAAAGGAATAAGAAACTACAAACTAGTCAGTGCAGAAAGAGCATTGATTCAATATTTGAACGCTACTCTTCAACAGCACAGGATCAAGGAACCAAACTTCTTAGAGTTTCAAATTTATCATTCAAGAAAGAACTTGATGGGGAGCTGGAAGTACAAGATTGGGTCCAATTTCAAACAGGAAGACTTCTTGGGAAAGATTTACGATTACTACCTATATTACTACTCTTTAATGTACCAAACACTTGAATATGATGAAAAAGAAGACTTGAGAATGTCCTTGTTACTGAAAAGAAACAGTGGCGGACAACTCTTTACAAGATTTGAGAAACAATCAGTTATTCCTGAAAGACCAAGAAGGAGAAGAGGTGATATTGAGCGTTTGAGCACGGGTCCTTCCAAGTTAAAGCATTTGATCTGCTAATTTTGAACATAGTTCAATGTAGAAAGAGAATCACTGACCACACAAAGTTAGCAACCATGGATATAAATAGTATAAAAAGTATAAAAATTATTAATTACCCAATATAATGTACATTACTGACCTTAAGTGTAACGCCTAGTAGGCGTCAAGTTGACCAAATTTAAACATGTGTGTACCTGTATTAAGTTGTATTTATAAACTTACAACTGAAGAGCCTATAAGTTTTTAATACTACCTCCGAGCTAAATTATGTGATACATCCTTAAATCCCTTGCTACTGTCTCTAATATGACTCTCGTCAGCAACCCCAATAGTGGAATTACTAACCATGCCTATATCACTTACATTGTTAAGATTTGGAGCTGTGGAAAAGGGTAATTGGAAAGGTGTGGCAGTTCCACCATTATTAGATCCCCAGAATCCAACTGATGGTGGTGGCAGTGGAGGTTGTTGATTTGTAAATGGCGTATCGATCAAATTAGATGAAGACAAATGCAACGGAGTGGTTGATAATGGTTCTGACTGAATTGTAGAATTTGCCGACAAGTTAGAAGCCGGGTTGGATGGAACAGTGGAAGTGATACTTGATGTCGACATATCATTGCTGACACTCCTAATATTTACCTGAGGCATTGTGTTATTGATTAGATTCAGAGACCTCGGTGTCACAGGGGCAGCTGGCATCGACAAAGGCTGATCGTAAGGATCAGAAGCTGAATAGGTAAGTAGTTTTGAGTCCATCAGAATATTGTTGAACATTTCATCAATTTCGTCATTTTGCCAATCGAAAAAATCAAAGTTATCCAACAGATTGACTTGAGAGCTTATAGATAATACTGGATTTAACCCAGTAGTATCCGTTCCAGTTGGCGGTGCGACTGTTTCTTGGGTTGGTTGGAATGATCTGATTTTGCTGAAAACAGAAGAGCATTTGTTCTCTGTGGAATTTGGAATGAATCTGAAATCATGCTCTGGATCATAACTCACTTTAGGTTTTGGAGTTTTGTGATTTGCTACAGCACCCTTGCCTTTGGATTTAATATGAGAATCAAAGTGTTTGTAGAGTGAAATGATTGCAAAGAGAGTGAAATGGTAAGAGAATACACGGCCATAAGAATTTTTCTGGAGAGAAAGCATGTGTTTACAAGCCAACCCTAGCATCGAATGCAAGAAAAATGGATCATTGAAAGACTTATTGAGAGTTTCATCCATGTTAGCAGGGTTGGATAGCTCGACATCACTCACGTTCACATGGAGAGATTCATTAGAATTACCAGCTATCTCGGGATCTAGAGTGCTTGACGTAGACTGTGTTTTGTCCCTTTGGGTTTTGGACTCTTCAAGCTCAGATAGCTTATAAACTTCATACGTACATATACCCGTGAAGGCCTTTGTGAAGATAACGTTTGACATTCCGTTCAAGATACAGCAGATATCAACAATTTTCAATAGATCAATAGCTTCAGCATTGATCTTACCATCTGAATCCACCACTCCCTTGTTTACACTTTCAAGGTTTCTTTGAGATATCGTATGGCAAAATTTGTTGAATCTCAAAGACAACTCAATGACATGAGTGAAGCATAGACCTGCGTATCTTAGAGTGGAGTTGAAGAAGTATTGTTTCATTGGATCGTCGCTCTGACAGTTGTTATAGAGAAACTCGAACATGCAGTGCAAAGTGTAAATGTAGAAGATTTTCTCTTTGATACTGGAGATCTGACTAAATGAATTGAGAATACTCTTTTCTGAGTTCAATGTTGAAATATCTTTGGACAATCTTGAAATCTCCGAGTTATTAAACCTCTCCATTTCTTTGATGGCCTTCAATAGTTCATTCTTGGAAAAGCCATCGCCCTTTGTTGATATTCTTATAATCTTCCTTGCTAACAGCGCCAGTTGATCATTTGTGGACTCAATGCTAAAAGACCCCGAATCGGAATAGTAGTCATCAACCCCCAATGGTACACCAACCTTGATTGATAACGAGGTATCTTCCTTAACCAAGAACTTCCAAATATTCTTCATCTGCAAGCGAATATAAGGTGGCTCTGACGAGTAGAGACTATCAATATCTTTGTGCAAACCAATTGCGACTGCTGTGCCAATAGCCAATCTTAGTGTTAACACCCCGTTGCTTCCATCTCCGCCATCTCCATCTACCGCAGACAACCTTTTGATTTGATGTAATATGATGAGTGTTTGTAAGCCTGGAATGGAAGCACTGATAGTGTTGCGAGCAAAACCAAGGAGTCTATCACAAAATCGAATCAACACATCCTTAGAATCGTAAGAATATTCCGGAATTGCCAAACTGAGTGATATTGTGGTTATTTTGAACACTGCAACTACCAATGCAATACGTGCGTAATCAATGGTTTTGTTTGAAACTTCGAAGCCACATTTCCCCGTGGTGTTATCACTTTTGGTGAAAATTGATAGAAAGTCCTTGATAAGTGTGTTGGCGTCAATTATTGGAATATCTTCGAAATAGAAGGACTTCACATAATAGTCGATGTGGTTTCTAACAACATCATACCTTGGTAAATATTGAGATAGGCTTTTAAGGCATTGTTGAGGTGAGGATCCCTCCGCATCATGATAGAGAGAACATGGGATGTTCTTGAAGTCTCTTTCAGCCTTCCACTCTCTTCTGGTATTTGAAACAAACGATTTGGCATTTTCTAAAGTGTCTCTATGCCTGGTGTCATGGGACAATAGGGACCTCCAACTCGTACCACCGTAGTACAGCAGTCTGTCCTTCTTGATAACAACAATTCCTTTGTTCTTGATCTGGTAGTCTGGACCAAACTCATCAACACCATCATTCATCAGGAACTCTAAAGACGCAGATGAAGAGGCCTTGTTCACAGATCGGGTAGTGCTCTTCAAGGCAGCCTCCAATTGTTCCTTTAGGAAAGCATTCTCAGTCTTCAAAATCTGCAAGGCTTCTTGAGTGGATTGTGCCTTATCAGCGTCAGGCAAGAAGGGAGTGGTATCATAGATACAGAATCTTTCTATTTTCTTCTTCACACAGTTATTACATGGCCGCCCTTGGTCACACTTAACCTTGCGAGAACGACATGAAGAACAGGTAAGACTTAGGCGTTTACGACGTTTGATTTGATTGAGGGTTGGCTCCGTATCGGGGGCCTCATTGCTGTGAGATCGATGATCCATTGATGGATTATGCAACTCTTTGATGCTGCTGGTTATTTATGATGGTCAAACTAAATAATAAGTGGAATCCAGTGATTACTCCTTGATTTGGCAAGTTAAATACTGGTTGTTATTGTATTTTGGCTCAAGTAAACTGACATATTTGTATTGTTGTCAATTTTGTCGGGGATACGCGGGAGGAATTGGGGTCAAAACATTACAGGACCAAAATTAACAGCCCCACAGTTTGATCACGTGGATGGTTTAAAGATTTCTATATACTATAAATTTGTGGTGGATAATTACTTGGAATCAATCTTAAATATCGAATTATTATTACTATTTTTTTTTCTATAAATCTTTGAGGTTTTCTTCAAACATATGCCAAACATTGTCACTCTCCTCCGTAAGCACCTTAGCCCAATCAGATACCTCAGTCCCACTTTGATTGAACATCACTGCATTGGCAAACATCAACAAGATATCTCTTTTGAGTTCATCTATAGTTTGAATACGGCCATCCTTGACCATTTGCTTTATGGTTTTGAAATCACGTGGCTCCTTCACGATTGTGCCATAATCAGAAATTGACTGAGTGACTGGTTGAAGGAATGGCGTTGCTAGCTTATGCGATGAAAGAGTATCCAGTAGGTTTTGAGCCAAAGCATTGAGTTTCTTGTTTTGTGTGGTGTATGATTGGGCTTCGCGTGATAGTACTGGGTAGTCTGACCTCTTAGAAGATTCATCGGTTGGCTTGACCGAATTCTTTTTGTTTCCTGCTTGTTCTTCGTCAGTTTCGTCATTACCTGAGGTTTTTCCTAATTTCACAGCTTGATTGGATTCAAGCTCAGATACTTCCATTGCAGTAGCCTCAGTTTTGTTGTTGGTATCACCAGCTGAACTCTCAGTTGATGCTAAGTCTGCATCCTTCATTTCAATGTCTGTGGCTTCCGCATCTTCATCTTCATGGGTTTCTTGATTCTCTTCAATTTCGTTGGAAGATTCACGGACAACGGCATTTTTTTCTAAAATTTCCAGTTGTTCTGTGAGTTTGTCATTTTCCTTCAGAGCCTCAGGCAAATCTATGTTTTCTTTAGCATCTTCGAAGTTTTCAACACTCTCTTCGCTATCCTTCATAGAAACATCCACACTTTTCTGAGCCTCTAATGAGCTATTCGCGCTCTGACCATTAAATATTGGTAAATCGGTGCCATTTTTAAGAACTTCAATCTCAACTTCAGTATCAGTTTTGGTTTTCTTCAAATCTGGCTGCATTCTTGAATCTGCATCATCATCATCATCCCCTTCTCCAACTGAATTATCGAACGATCTCTTAATACCGCTACTAACTGATACCATAGAGTCATTTTTGGTGACAATAGACACGGATGAACCATCATCATCATCAACCAATCCAGAACCTGAAACTTTGTCAGAAGGTGTGTCAACTGCAGTGACAACACTGTTACTCTGTACAGGTTTAGTCGAAAGAATTGGCAACTCGGCAGTCGGTTTGATCGGTATAGGTTTAGATGGTGAAGCACCGGATGTTCCATTCGCATTGGCGGCTGCAAGACTTGCAGCTTTAACTTGAGCTTGGTTATTAGCTGGGTAGAAAGGGTTGATGGCTTGTCCAGTTGGTAAACTTGATCCAATGTTCACAGCACCGATGTTTGGTGGTAATGACGGTACACCGGTAACAGCATTCTGAACAGTTGATGAAGAAGGTTGCGGTTTTGATGGGGTGTACTGTACCGGCGAATCTTGAAACTTTTGTTTCAATGGGACAGAAGGGGTGGTGATAACAGGTGTAGATGGCGCGGTTGTAGACTTAGGAGCAAGTGGTATTTGGTTTTCGGGGCCCGAAAGTTGTGAAAGCGATGGCGTGTGTGGTTGGTTGTCTGGTGGTCCAGAATCTGTTGAAAATGTTCCATTGATAGAAGAGAGGGAAGAGTTTCTGGAAGATAAAGACAGAGTTGGTTTCAATCGTGGTTCAGATACAAAAGTGCTTTCAGTTTGAGAAACAGAAGGTTTACTGCTGGTGCTTTGCGATTTGGCTGCATTCGGTAGAACAGGAGAGATAGATTTAGGGGGGCTTATAGTTGCCTTGACATTTGGATATGGTTTAATGTCATGCTTTGGAAGTTGTGTGATCTTGATAGGAGTAAGTGGTGTTGTGGAAGGAGAGTTAACAAGAGAGGCCGCTCTTTGTTGAGAGGATACCATTCTATTGGAAGCTAGTGTCTGGGCAATGTTGCCAGGCTTGGCCTTGATTGGAGTCAGAACCATCGGGTCTGAAGGTGTTTGTAACTTGGATTCAGAAGCAACGGCTAAGGAATCCGAGGTATCAGGAAGTCCAGTGTGATTCACAGGATTCTGTGGGGCCATAGACGGGATTGAATTGCTCACTGGTGCGCTGGAAGTAGTTGAATTGTTTCTAGTTTGTATCTGA
>JAKUBK010000090.1:0-15051 GCA_030566875.1 Waltiozyma chaumierensis | reverse complement strand
CAGGTGAACATTCAATAGATAATTGAAATCCATTGATTGCTCTTATATGAATGTTAAGGTTGGCAACAACTTAAATTTGAAAATCTCAAGCTAAGAAGTTTGAAATGAAGAAATATTTGGAAACGTTGAATTGGAAGTTTGGTGGTCTTTATAGAAGTTATCAGTTAAATTAGATACATGTGTTATTAGTTTTATATATTTTAATTGAAACGTTTATTGAAAAAAAAAAATTCCATGAATAATGTAATAACAACACTGAAAAGACATGTTTTCCAACATTTATGTGGACTTGAGACAGTAAATCATGAAATTATTCATGTTTTAAAGAACCTATATATAAATATTTATATACGGCTTTGGACGATGAAAGCTGTATATATATATATATATCAATTGTGATTTTGCATTAAACTAAAATCTACACATTCTTAATAAATAGCTATCTAATAGATTGGTAGCAGTTCAACTACTCCCTATCAAACAACCTGCTTCTCCATCCGATTTCTCTTTCATGACACCATACTCTTAAAACCATCCCAGCATATCGTGTGATCTCACTTAGACCTACTGCTTGAGTAATGGGTAACTTTAAATCACGAACATCCGAATCTTCATCCTCTTCATCTTCCGGAATGGGAATGATGATAGAGTTATTGGTATTGGAAGAAACAAGATTATGATGACGACGACGCTGAGTCTTAAAGACATCATAAACATGGGAATAATCCTTCATAATACACCATAAATCCAACGAGCTATCACCTTGGGATAAAGAATCCTTGGTTATTTGTGTGTATTTGATAAGGTTTCTCACATCGATCATCAATTCGTCATCATTGATGGCATTGGCCTGTTCTTCACGTTGAGTTTGTTTCAAGGTGATTCTGGATGTGATTATAGTCGTTATATGCGATGAGATGATGGCTTTCAGTTGATTGGATAAAGAAAGAAGATGGGAGAGATCGTAGTTAGAGTTTGAGTTCGTCGTTGTGTTTTGATGTTCTTGGATCGAACGGATGATGAAGTCAATGAATGTGATCAGAGAGACCCAGCGTTTCTCTGTATATGATGTGTTGTTATTGTTGGTATCAATTTGATCTTCAATTCGCCTAGCTTGTTCCTCATGGTTGAACGCCACGATGTAGATGACAATACAGTCGATATAATTGACAATAGCTTCTAACATCAACACCTCTGAGGCTGTTGGTGAATTGTTGCTGTTGTTGTTGTTGCTGTATTGTTGTTTTTTGGAATCCCCGGTTCTTTTGTCAAGTTTGGCCAATTTGGTAAATTTATCTGACGAGTTCTTCAATGATGCAACTGTTTGGGTTTTTTTATTACTGCTAACGATAGAAAAAGAGGAATAAGAATCTTCGTCTTCGTCATCTGATGGGATTCTTCTTATGAGCCTTGATCCAGAGTTGCCACTACTGCTATTAGTACCACCATTAACACCTTGTAAGCCCAATCCTGTGACTTTCCCATTAATAGTACTGTCCTTATTCTTTTTCCTTCTGGATACACCCGTTCCTGAAGAACTTTGAACAGTTGGTGTGAATTTCAACCTTAGGATCAATTTCTTCTTGCTTTGACCCTTCTGCTGCTGCTGCTGCTTCTTATTCTTCGTCAGGCTATCATTCTCAGCATTAACAAAGCGTAACGTATGTTCATTGTTCAGACCTAATCGCTTGGTGTAATTCTTTTGTGATTGTGATGGTTCTGGCAAGGAAAATCTCGTAAGGTCGGAATCTTCATTCTTTTTCCCTGATGACTTGGTTGCTGTGTTGTTTGAGACGTACCTTGCTGGTAAAGTAGGTGATAACATTTTAGGAATTGGAATTGGAGGCTTTGTTGTTGTTGTCTTTATGTTACTGTATATCAGTGGGAGAGCAGGGGTAAGCATAGGTGGCAATTGACCTTTTGTGGATTCGTATGATTGGAGAAATGTTGAAAGTTTAGTAGGCCATATTGTTGGTGGCTGAGGAAGTGGCTGTTTCCTTGCTGGAGATCTGTTTATTGGTGAGGGCCTGTCTTTGGACATTGGTGGTGTTGGATGTTGTGGTCTTGAAGGTGGTGTTGATTTCGAAGAGGAAGGTCCATTTGGTAGGTTTTTCAAGTTGATCTTTGGCATAGTTGACTGTATGTTTGGTTGTTCTTTCTTTGTTATGACAACTTCTGTCTTTGCCTTTTCCCTTTGATCATCTTTCGGTGTTGCGCTAATAATTGTAGGAGAAGGGGACTTGTTGTTCGTAGTTATGTTCTTTTTCAGGCTACTGCTTGGTTTGGTTTCTTTCATATTATCCTTTTCCTTCTCGGCCTTGTCATTCTTAAGCTTCTCCTTCTCCTTGTCAATTTCTTGTTCTTTCTCTTGTTCTTTCTCTTGTTCTTTCTCTTTCTCCTTCTGTTTCTCCTCTAAAGCCTTTTGCTTCTTCCTCAGTTGATACTCTGCAAAATTCACCATCTTTGCTTTGCTTTGGCAATGATTATGAAGCAAAGTATACCAGAGAAAGTGATAGTCCTATCCAATTCGATATTGACTAGTTCTAGCGAATGTGATAGGTATTGTGAGTTCACACTATACTCTGAAGATTGATGAAATAGTAACAGTATCAGGTACTAAGTCCTATATTGAAGTGGTAGTGGGGCCTAATTAGTATTATTCATCAAACAAATCTAGGAAGATCAGGCGTTGCAGGTACCGTGTACCGAACAACGTACCAAGCTCTAATTATGTGTACCTACCGGAACGTACCTGTACTTTTGTAAGCCATGAATTAATATTGGTGCACCACCGCGAAACTTCCCTAATATGGCTGGGTTTACAAGTCCCAAAACTTTTCGGTAGGAGACACAGTTTGATATATTCATTTAGTACCTGATCTCCCACTCCCTTTTGTAGGCTGATCGTCGACAATTTAATAAAAAAAAAGCCCATAGTATACATAAAACAGTTGTGGGATATATCTCTCCACAACCAATCAAAAAAAAGGGGATAGAGTCTTGTTTTTTTTGACGATTCCCAACTATCTACAACAACGCCCAAATGTCTAACGATAAGAACCCACCAATCGATTCCAAAGCTCTATCAGATCTTCTCAAGCAATTAGCTCTAGGAACACCACTTACAGCTCCTCAACAAAAGACTCTTGACGATTATAAATTCTGGAAAACTCAACCAGTTCCAAACTTCAACGAATCCGTTGATAAAGAAGGACCAATTGAAACCAAAACCATTGCTGATATTTCTACCACACCGTATCCATTGCATGAATTGTTCGAATGGGATTTCGAATTGGATCTAACTGAAAATAAGACTCATTTGGATGAAGTTGTCACTTTATTACGTGAGAACTATGTCGAAGATACCGATTCTACTTTCCGTTTCAATTACGGCGTGGAGTTTTTGAACTGGGCTTTGAAACCTCCTGGGTATCTTAAGCAATGGCATGTCGGTGTTAGAGTCAAAGCCACTGGTAGATTGATTGGTTTCATTGCAGGAACTCCTTTAGATTTACGTGTTCGTGAAAACTCCTTGAAATCAGTCGAGATTAATTTCATCTGTGTTCATAAGAAGTTAAGATCCAAAAGATTGGCTCCTATTTTAATCAAGGAAATCACTAGAAGAATCAATCTAACGGGTATTTTCCAAGCTTTATACACCGCCGGTGTTGTCTTACCTTCACCTGTTTCTGTCTGTCGATACAATCATAGACCTTTGAATTGGGTTAAATTGTACGATGTCGGTTTCAGTTACTTACCTGAAGGCGTAAGTAAGACCCAGATGATTGCCAAATATACTGTTCGCAATGAGGGGAAGTTGTCTGGCTTAAGACCTGCTGAAGTTGGCGATTTGGATCAAGTGTTTGACCTATTGACAAGATTCCAAGCTAGATACGAACTGGTCCAGGAGTTTACTAAGGACGAATTGAAGCACTGGCTATTGGGTAATGTGGATTTGAGTTTCGAAGAAAAGGTTGTTCATACTTATGTCGTTGAGGATTCCGAAGGTAAGGTCACTGACTTCTTCTCCTTCTACTTGTTACCTTTCACTGTTCTTAACGATCCTCAACATTCAGAATTGGGCTGTGCGTATCTGTTCTACTATGCCAGTGAAGCTGCCTTCGCCGAATCAGAGGACAACAAATTGCTAAAGAAGAGATTGACCGATCTCATCAACGAGGCTTTGATCATCGCCAAATCTTTGGGTGTTGATGTCTTCAATGCTGTTTCTTGCCAAGATAATAACTTGTTCTTGCAAGACTTGAAATTCGGTGAAGGTGATGGGATTTTGAACTACTATCTCTTCAACTACAAGGCCAACTTCATCAACGGTGGTTTGGATGAGAAACAGAAGATGGATTATGACGCTGTTAGTAAGGTTGGTGTTGTTATGTTGTAAGTCTCGGAGTAAGTTTTGAAACATTGTATAGTATATTAGAGGGCCTATTAATGTCATGCTTATCTACAAAATGATCGATACATATCCCTTTTTTTTTTTTGATTTATAAATATACTAATTCTCCAGGAAAACACCAGCACATCCATTCCCCATTCCTTCCAAAGCCAACATCTTGTTCCTCACAATTTCATCCCCTCTAATCAGAATATGAACATGGGATAAATCCTTGACACTTTGTAAGATAGGGAAATTCCAAAACCATAACAAATCATCACGATTCAACCCAAATTCATCAACAAACAACTTCTTAATGAATCTTTCGATCAAATCTTTTGTATCTGGTGTCATATCACCAATCTCTGATTTGGGATCAGAAAGAATACAAGTCTTTGTCCAGAGACAAATATGTGTGATATCAGAAGTGAAATTGTACGGGAAATCATTGTTGATGATTTTGAAATCGGATGGATCATGAAAGAGTTTAGTTGATTTGGGAGAGAGTTCAGTTGTTGGCCAATGAAGTCGTTCACGAATAATATATTGTGAAACGGTATCGTTTTGGGACATTATCTGGGTTTTGAAATCATGATATTTTGATATTGTCTTTGTGGAACGATAGAGAAGTTCCAGTTTGTTGTTGTCTAAGTTTATCGAATGATTAAATGTTAGTTACAGTTTAAAATAGAACTCGAGTCAAAGATTCAAAAACTCACTTACAGATTGTTTCCTTGGCTTCAGCCCATGTCATTGGTGTATCACAGATCGACATCTTTGTTTGTCACTCGTGGGAATCAGGTAATTAATATCTCTGATAGTTTTGAACAAAAAAAAATGGAACCTCCCTTGGATCTAATATATGATAAAAGACCATATCATTTGAATCTCCAGATATTATTTCTCATTGGATCAACTAGATTTTATAAAAGCTCACGCGTGATCATGCATAGAATTTATATTGTTCCTACCAATAAGTGTATAGTCACGTGGCATAATTTTATGCATGTGTAATTAAATGCCCTTAAGATCATTTAATTAGATAATACTTTGAACCAGGACCAGGCTTTAGGTGGGATATAAAAATGTAAGAAACTCAGATTCGTGTTTTTCTATCTGCTTGAGCATGTATTTTATTCATCCTTATAACTAATTAAGCTGATGTTTAAATTGATCATCCAGCATCCAATCAATGTATTCAATAAAATAGATATATAGGATCGTTAAATTTATGAATTGGAAAGGTCGCCCCACAAGTACCAGCAGATATAATAAATATAAGCTCCTTAATTCATATTCCTTATAATGCTTTTAATTCTAATTGGGATCGCACTAAAAGAAATCATTGTGTCCTCTTAACTTAATCTTATCAGAGAATATTGGATTGAATTGATTAGCTTGATGCTTAATATTGAGAAATGTTTTAACCATATGTGAGTGTTTGGGATTAATGTAGGTGGGCTGTGCATATATTTATAACTATATTCAAAAAGCTAGTCAGCTAGATTCTAGTTTGCTGGTGCCTGGACTAGAGCAACTTGATTCTCAATCGATTCTATAAAGACCTTGGATACATGGGATGGCTGTTTGAAATTGATGGAAATTTGACAAAAATCATGTAGTTTATGGGATCTCAAAACTAAGATGAAATTCTTAAGGTTAAACGTGTATGTTTATATATCAACAACTAATCTATAACGTTTTTATAAAAGTCTATGTGGTTAGCTTCCTTTTTAAGGTTCAAACACCATGGAAATATATAAACAAAACTTTCCTTTTAAATTGAACAATTGTTCTTCTCGATCAAGACCACAAAAGAGACAATAGTCTCCATCCTTTCAACTTTTCATAAGGGGGTTCTGGGTGATTATCAACATCTTTGAACAAACTTCCCAAGTCAATATCCGTAGGCTTCATATATCTAGTCTTTCTGAAAACTTTCCAGAAAAGAAACAATCCTAAAGTCAAAGGAATGATAAAGTAACAAGTCAAGAAGGAACTGAATTCAAAGTGACCAGGGACAAAGTTTTGAAAACCAGAAGATAATAACAAAATACAAGCAGCAGTACCAGAAATCCAAGCTGCGATAGGAGCAAATGGAACAGTATGTGGAAGTCTACTTCTATCATAACCTTGAACTTTCATAGCCCTGGTTAAAGCAATATGGTTCCATGATATTAAAATCCACGTAACAATCTGGTTGGCAGCAATTAATTCCTGGAACCAACCGAAAACAACAGACCCACTATGTGATAAACTCATAAAGGACAATGGTGAAAATATGAGAACCGTGAAACATCCCCAGTAAGGAATACCATGTTTGGAAGTAGTAAGGAAGAATTCAGGAGCCTGCTTCTTAACAGCTAAAGCAAACAAAGTACGTGATCCTGAAACCACTTTAGCACATGCTGAAGAAAAGGCAGATGAGAAAACCATAGCATTGACAACATGAGGCATAGCTTTGAGACCAGCTTCTTTCATTGCAATAACAAACGGGGACGATTTGGCGTTTCCGGAAGAAGATGTGATGTCTGTATGATTTGAAGGAATGATCAAAGTCAAACAGAACACAGTGATAAGCATCAAAATACTGACTCGAAAGAAAACACGTTTACAGGCTCTGAAGATAGCACGACGAGGATTCTGAACTTCAGCAGCTAAAGTTGGAACTGATTGAACACCACCAAATGTGTATACAACACCAGATAAGCCTTTCCATAATGCGGCGAATCTACCTAAACCACCAGTGGTCAGATACTCTTGGAAAGGGCCTGATGGAGGAGACCAGTACTTGAACCCAATTGCTTTCTTTGGATCACCACTACCACTTGTAATGTAAATACTGACAACCATCAAAAGAATCAAAAGGGCTACTTTGAAAAGAGCGAAAATAAACTCCATTTCACCATAATATCTGATCGGTAAGAAACTTGAAGCAATGACACCACTGATGATTAAAGCAATCCAAAGTCCTTGGTGAACATTGGTCTCCCAGTATGAAACAATCAAAGCAGCAGCAGAAATATCAGCTGGAATCACAGAGTCCCAAACTAAAATCCAACCATACGAGAAACTTAAAGCTGGGTCAACAAATTGTTCCAAATGTCTAACAGTAGCTGCAGAAACCGGTACAAGACATGCAACTTCAGCAACTGCAGTTTGGTTTAACCCAACTATAATTGCAATGATGATGAAACACAGCATTGTTCCTAATGGCCCAGCGGTGTGTAAAACAGCACCTGTACCAAGAAAAATACCTGTGCCGAAAACACCAACTAAGGCAATCATTTGTAAATGTCTTTGATTCAAACCTTGATGAAGTTTGTCTCTGTCAGCACCAAAAACTGAAGCATTGTCTTCTGGGTCGATGACAGCAGCAATTTCTAGTTGGGCTTCTAAATCTTTCCCTAAGGTTTCAGAGGTTTCTGAAGTTTCAACGACATCAATATCTGTTAAACTCTTCTTCTCTCCATTGCCTGAGTGGAGAGATGCTTTACTGGAACCATCAATTGGAGTTGATGGTGGGGCTTTGGGTATTTCAAATATTTGGTGATTATTGTTTGACATATTTGTTAGATATAGTTGGATAATTAAAAATAAATCCTGTTCAGTTTGGTGGTGCCTTATTTATTGTGTGGAAAAACATTTATAAATGATAAATTCTTTTAATTATTAATAGTTTTTTGTTTGCAATGAATAGGTTGGTTTATTGTATTAATTGAAATTTGTGTTTAGTATTACAAGGAAGATCAAATTGAATGCAGATCATTAAGGATCACCATCTCATTGAATGATTCTCAATATTTATTCATATTCTCTTATTGAAGGACTCCTAGACTCTAGTGGACTTTTCAGTATTTCGATTGGAATCTCAGGCCCATGATTCATCTATAAGAGTTTCTACTGGAACCAACTAAAATGACTGGCTGCATACAGGACCCGGGACCGTATTTGGGTTCGTGGAACTAATTACTATCAGAGGTCTTTTTCCGGTTTTTCTTAATCCGATATATTAACTACCTGCGACTTAATTTAAATGAATTGTGATTTATAGACGTTGGTCCTCTTTTACTGAGATCAGCTGCCAGCTGATCATCTATGTGGCAATCATTCTAGTTCGCCCGTTCTAAACTGGCAGATGCGTATATATATATGTACAAGTTCACGTAGATTCCAGTATGAGTCTCAGGACTGGAGTAGGTAGAGGAGACATTACAAGTCTACTCTAGTTGAGTTTAACCTAATAAGTCTGTTTTATTAAAGCTATCTAATCTATGAGAATGTATGAATCATCGAGTTGTGGCGAATATTTTTAGTTCAGCGGATCTGCCATGCGTGGTCTTCTAGCTGAGCCGGGTAACGGGTCTAGCATAGTCACGTGATAATGACAGAATGCCTGCTAACTTGGCGACTAGATGTCATACCTAAAACACTATATAAAAATTATTAATATAAATAATTTGTATTTATTAAAATGGCTGAATTAAATAAATTGATATATATATATTAAAGTTGCACGGCCGGTATAAATTTATGAATAAATACATGCACCTCTAGAAGTTCCCTTTGCTGTTTATATATATATAATATATCAGCTAGTAATTATAGTGTTTATTAAAAAAGAATTAAGAAAGACCACTTGTGAGAATGCTCGTACCATTGGACATGAAGACATCATAGGAGGAAATACAATCGATTGCAACGAACAATAAAGTGGAGGTCTCGACTTCATAGATATCATGGACTTTACCACGAGCTAATAATGGAAGTATGTTGTCAATGTTTGTACTTGTGAGTTCACACATTGTTTCATATATTATGTGGGTTAGTTTTCTCTTGTGTAAGTGTGTGTGCATGTTTGATATTTTCCTTAATGGGAATTCTGTTTGTGCTGAGTTTGGTCGTATTGAATTAACGTGATACGATGAGCTCTTATGAAACTGAGTTGGTGCAACTTAGTGATTGCCTTGAATATCTTTTTCAATACTGCTGAAATCATTAAGTCTATGAAGTTCCCGGGTCAAGTGATTTGGAAGGGTTTTCATTGATAATAAGTATGTGACAAATTCTGTTATGAACTCAACTTTGAAGGTGAATTATTTATTGCTAAAGAAGGAAATTCTTCAACGCTTGTTTGGGTTACGTTCGAAGTTTGGTACGCATAAATTTACTTTTGAGCATATTTCTGGAATCCGGTCTATTCTTTCCTCCTGATGTTTTAACTATGGCTATATCTGGACCAAATCTTCATAGAATTCTGTTTTTCTTCTCAGAAATGCTTCATTGTTAGATGAATCTATTCGAAATAGTCTTGTATTGTGTTTTTTGATTTTGTTTTTTCACTACTTTAAAAATAGACAAGGATTTGCTGACACTGCTGTTTTCTTCCCAACTATAATTATTTTCCAGGTTTGGGAACCGACTAATCACGAATGTCTCAACATATGATAGACAGTTATAATATATAGAATTTTATCTGAGAACTTCACTATATTATCTTAGAAGTTAGGATATTGTATATTCACCTCTGTCAAGATCATTGTCCTATAGTCTATATGCCTATCTTGTAATACTTAAGGCATAATTTATACATTTAAAACTTGTGAAGGAATTTGAATCTATTTCTCTATAAATGAATTATTTATAGTTTATACGGTAAATACCTGTTACAAAAGTCTAATTAATTGGAGATGTCTTTTCTTCTTGTTTTTCTTCGTTCTCCATACCACGTCTCCACATCCATAACGCCTCAACAGCATAATTTTTAACACTTAGATTAGAATCATCAGAGAACTCCTGAATGGTTTCAATGATTCTTAATTCCTTGATCAGGTCCCAGATCATCTCTCTAAACTTCTTCTGGCCCTCTTTATCCCTCTCACTTTCTTCAAACTCCACTATCTCACCGTCATCATCCACAAACTCAGGTTCGATTAAATAATGTTCCTTTTCCTTACCCAATTTGTAAAGAATACGACCAAGTGTACGTATACTGAGACAACGTTGTCCAGGAACTGAGCTCCTGCTTAGATGAGCTAATTCCTTCAAACTGTATCCCTTCAAATTGGAAGATTCGGAATGATGGTATAACCCAGTCGAGGTGTTGATAGTCTCACCCGGCTGTGAGATGACTAAATCACCAGAGAAATCAAATCGTAAATCAGACACAGTATTAATAATCGTGTCTTCTAAAGAGACTGGTTGTAAAGGTTGAGTCCATTGTAAAGACTTCACATCACGTGGCAGGTCCGGGAAATACTTCTCGTGTAATTTCTCTGAGAAATCTGGGGAGTTGATGTCTAAAGGTTCATAACTGTTAGGTGGTGGTGTTGGGAAATGCAGGGATGAATATGTAGAGTCTGTGATTGGTTGTTCGCTGATCTCGGCATTGATTTGATAATTTGGTGGTGCAATGGTATCGAGATCTTCTTCTTCTTCCTCCTCTTCGTATTGCTGGTTAATTTCTTTTTGTTCCTTTTCTTGCTCTTTCTTAATCTCACTTGCAAACTTCACAGACTTCTTCTCAGTCACTTCATCTGTAGTGTCTTCTTTTTCTTCTTTGACTTGATCCTTTTCAATAGTCTTTTCTTCTTCCTTAACACCTAAGGCTCTGTTCACACCCTCATCATCAAAGCCAGTGACACTAGTGGCTTCCTTTCCACTGTTACTCTTGTGAAGTTTATTAAACCCACCGATCCAATCACCAGCGACAGTTAAGCCTTCATCACCGAACCCTTCGAATTCAGAGCGTTGCTTTTGATGGTTATTCCCTTCGCTCTGATGTTCTTGGAGTTCCACTGATTTTTCCTGAATTGGGGCAATTTTACAGTCATCATCATCATCTTCTTCTTCTTCTTGTTCTTGCTTTTCTGCTTGTTCTTGCTCTTTAAATTTCTTCTCCCTTTTTTCAAACATTCCCAGTAAGCCCTGAAGAACCTTAGGATCCATACTGTTCATTAGCTCTTCACGTTCTTGCACTTTCTGATCATGTGTTAACGTTGATAAGTATTGGATGTTTTCTAAATGGATACGTTCCTGTTCTGTGAGTGGTTGTTCTGGCTTGTCCTGTGCCGGTGTTGAATCAGACTGAGAATGAGAATGCTCATATTTATACATCTGTGGTTCAGGCCCAACATCTCTTAAATTCCCAGAATTGAAAGTCTTACGAGCTCCACCATTACCATTTTTCCTTGATGATGATTCTTCATTATCCTTCTTTCTTTGCATAGATTTAAACGCACTCAACTTCTTCACTTCCGGGAATCCCATACCACTGAAAGCATGATTCGTTCTCTTTGAGGAAGTGTCTCTGAACTTAGATCTTGAAGTGGATGGAGTAGGGGTAGGGTTAGAAGTAGGGGGCGTTGGAGGTGCGAAATCAGATGGGTCATTGATTTCTACAGTGTCTTTTTCGACTATGTCTCCAAGCATGAAATCCATTGTTGTTTTACTAGCTTAATGTATTGCAAAAAAAAAAAAAAAAAAATGGGAGCGGAAATGATCGGTATAATATTATCAGATCGAAGCTTGTGAAAGTGATTCTAATCAGATAGATAAACCTGGATATCACAGAAGAAAAAGTACCCAAAATATTTTTTTAATATGGTTGACGATTTGTAATTTTGTAATTTTGAATTTACAATTTTTTTGGGATAACCATGAAATGATACGGGCAGACCAATATATCGAAGGAGCAAAACAAAAAAAAAAGTGGGTCTATGGGGCCTGCGGTCTTGTTTTGTGGAAATTCAAAGTGTTGAGGATAAACACAAATTGAATCATGGATATTATAGTTGACCATACGTCAAGTTCCTCAAAGGTCGTACTGGCTCTTTTTTTGAAGAAAAGCTTTTAGTACAATTTTCATATAGAAAAAAAAAACTGGTTAATCTTAGATCTGTCTCTGGAGTCTATACTCCCTTGACAATTACATAATGAAAAATTTTATATATTAAACTAAACCTTATATCTCTCTGAAAGTATTGGTTCTGGTGGGGGTATCGTGAGCGATTTTTTTTTTTTGTCTTTGGGTATAGATATAGATGTAAATTTTTAGAAGGCGCAAACTTCTAGTAGTTTGATGTATATGGAACTTTCAACCAACTTCCACAGATATTTTATTGATCTTTATTGATCAAAAACAATTGAAAAATGTTCTTTCCTTTGTGTGTATGTTTCCCCATCTCAGTTTGACGTTTCAAGGAAGTTACTAGTCTGAATAGAAATGCTTTAGCTCTTGGGCGTCTATAATTGAGCACCATATGGTGATAATCTCCATGACCAACTCCATCAATCCACTTAAAAGGTTAAAACCCACAACCAAAACAAAATAGAAATGAATAATTTCCTTAGAGATAACAAAGGCATAAAAATGGGTTACAGTCATTATCACAATCATAATCCCTAACTACGTGAACCGTACAACTATCGCAACCCATTTGATATGTCCAAACGTTGAGGATGTGACCTTTAGTGGATACAATTCACGGCCATAATATGGTAATCTTTCTGGCATCAACCCAATCAAATTCCATTTACTTCTTCTGGACCTAATTGAAATCTGGAAGCGCCGCGCATCTCCCACTCACAGAGCTACTGCTACTGCTAGGATAGAAATCCCCTGCGGGTAAGGGTTACTTTCTACAAAAATTTTCAAAAACTATTCCTGATTCTGAAGAAAGACGCACCCAAGAATATTGAAACTAACCAAACTTGCACTCTAAGGTTGTATCTCAATCGGATGGGCCGTTAAATCAAGTGAACTGTGTTAATATGGCTACAGACATTTTATAATGGTCAAATTCAATACGAGGAATATCTTTCATATGATTGGCTGAGAGCTTGAACGGTGGGTAAAATTCTAAGAGGAGGAAAATATTTACATACATGTATAGAACATAACAATGAACAAATCAGGAAAATAGGGAGCACTATATGATCTTTGAAATCCATGGTTATCAAGATCAATCATTCTCGACTTCTAAACTCAGAGACTCAAAAAGGAACCAAGAATTCTTACGCTGTCTATTACCTGTTATATGAATTCAAGTTCAATTCTTTTGAGACCATTTTGAGGAATCTCGCTGTCTCCAATGAAGAACAGGTAGAAAGACATCTTGAACAATCAACGAAGTTCACTAACGGACATTCACTTTCTTCAGACTTAGTACTATTGGCTAAACCAGGAAGAGAACGCCTGGGTCGTACATTGGCAGATCCTCAAGTTGTTAAAGATGAAGATAATATTAGCGTAATAGGTCGTCTCTTCTCAAAGGTTAACTCGTATTGTCACGGAGCCTTAAGCTCAAATGCAAAAAAAAAAAAAGATAGAAAGAATGCCAGACAGTTAAAACACCCGTCTTTGGATCGGATCTGAACATCTGGAAGAGTGGGATTTTGGATATAGTAGATCAGATAAGCCATTCAGGCATATTGTTGGTATATCTGATTTGAAATTCTGGTTTAATTGGATGGATCTAGACACAATTTTTCAGAGAAATAGGACATACACTAGTGAAGCTGTGCTAAGGAGTGGGATTGTTGGAGAATACATCAAGGACAATCTGTTCAGTGAAGGAAGTTCATGATTAGATGTTTTGTTCTCTTGTATGCAATCTAGAACTGATTCCCTTTCAGAGACACAGGTTTCATTCTTCAGAGGTTTATTCCAACATGTTTCTCAGATAAACAACGATTTCGAAAAGAATACAAGAGATCGTTGTTTCAGAGACGTCTATAAATATTACGACAGAAGCAAATCATTAAAGATGTCGGAAAGCAATGAAGCTAAACTCCAAAATCGAATCCAACCAATGATGGTAAATAATTTACAAATTTCTAGTATTTTATTCGGTAAGGAATCTCATACGTTTGATAATACCGTGGATGCGGTAAGGATTTCTTTGGCTAATGATAGATATGATACCGTGAAGAATATTTCAAAAGAATTGAAAGAGTATTATAAGGCAATCCAAGTGTTCGAGAGGTCGGGTATTGGTAATCTGAGACAATATCAGTGGTTTGTCGGGAAGGATTACATCTCCAACCTCCAATTTCTTTTCTACTAAATCGCTTCAGGATATATCTCATAGGCTCATGGAAACGCGTGTTACCTTGATTCTTATATGTATTCGTATTCGTCTTCATGTGATATAAGAGCTCTTAAACAGAAAGCGGCCGTTTAAAACTTTACGTACCTATCAGCTAGAAAAAGTATATAATATATATACATCTAATATATCTGTTTCAAAAACTCTTTTTTAAGTATTACGTTGGTAATCATATATATAATTATGATTGATATATTAATTGATTTATTGACTAAATATAATAATTTGCTCTGCTTATTAAGAGATTATAAGTTTTTAATATATTGTTACATAATAGATCGGAATGCTACCAAACTGATCGGAATGTATTGGAATTGTTGTCTATATAAATAAGGTGTTCCTGTTCTCAGTAACTATTCAGTTTAAATAATAGTCTTATAGTGTTTAAATAGGCTAGTCAAATTAGAGTATAATCATTGAATACTTTAACTGCATATATATATAATAATAATATAAAAATTATTAATATTATTTTTATTAAAAATTAAAAATTATATATATAAACGATCATGATATAGACCTTTGATCTTTAATATGCAAATTTTATAA
>JAKUBK010000089.1:0-15828 GCA_030566875.1 Waltiozyma chaumierensis | reverse complement strand
AATAAGCTGTAAAATACTTGGAATTTAGAAATATTTAGAATTCAACGTAATATATAGAACACAATGTAATGTGAGTATCTTTCCTAGTAAGATGGCTGACAATATTCAGTCTGTCTGGCATGTTTCTTTAAATAGGTTATAGTGTCAAACAATTGGTAATTTTTGAATTTTTGTTTCTTTAAAAGAAAGCATGTTGCTGTTTACAATATGTGCACTTATTGGACATCAATTACTTATTTATCTATACTCCTCCTTTAAAACCCAACCAGCCTTTATCTGATCCCAGACACAAATTCCTTTCAACAACGTTCTCATCAGTGTCAAGTCCTTATTATCTTTGATAGTCATACCACAACCTTGTATAATATCTTTTGACTTGGAGAAATTACCGGGCTGAGTTTGAAGAAATTTGATGAAATTGTCTAAAGTTTTAGAATTAGTCAAGTCTGAGTTTGACTCTTGTGTACGACTCTGCTCAGTCGCTGCTGACCTTTGTTTCAAGTTGGCTAGAATTGAAGCCGAAGAGTTTTTACCGTTGTTTCCAAGTCCAGGTCCAATTATTGGAGATCCCCTTCTGCTCTTAATACCTGTTCCTAT
The DNA here is from genome assembly GCA_030566875.1 of Waltiozyma chaumierensis. Taxonomy (NCBI): domain Eukaryota; kingdom Fungi; phylum Ascomycota; class Saccharomycetes; order Phaffomycetales; family Wickerhamomycetaceae; genus Waltiozyma; species Waltiozyma chaumierensis. The sequence continues at coordinate 15,231 of JAKUBK010000089.1, read as the reverse complement.
ACCAATCCCTGGTTTGCCAACCTTACCAGCAACACCGAACCTCCCAGTGAATGTAGGAACACCAATACCTCCAGCTTTCTTGATAGCCCGTCTGGACTTCTTCAATGCTTCTAAGGCTTTGTTGGCTTCATTCTTTGCTTGGTTTTCTATGTGGGAGTCAAGTGGGTCTTGGGGCTTGGCGTGAGATTCGTAAATATCGTCGTGTTTGGACATCAATTACTTATTTATCTATACTCCTCCTTTAAAACCCAACCAGCCTTTATCTGATCCCAGACACAAATTCCTTTCAACAACGTTCTCATCAGTGTCAAGTCCTTATTATCTTTGATAGTCATACCACAACCTTGTATAATATCTTTTGACTTGGAGAAATTACCGGGCTGAGTTTGAAGAAATTTGATGAAATTGTCTAAAGTTTTAGAATTAGTCAAGTCTGAGTTTGACTCTTGTGTACGACTCTGCTCAGTCGCTGCTGACCTTTGTTTCAAGTTGGCTAGAATTGAAGCCGAAGAGTTTTTACCGTTGTTTCCAAGTCCAGGTCCAATTATTGGAGATCCCCTTCTGCTCTTAATACCTGTTCCTATACCAATCCCTGGTTTGCCAACCTTACCAGCAACACCGAACCTCCCAGTGAATGTAGGAACACCAATACCTCCAGCTTTCTTGATAGCCCGTCTGGACTTCTTCAATGCTTCTAAGGCTTTGTTGGCTTCATTCTTTGCTTGGTTTTCTATGTGGGAGTCAAGTGGGTCTTGGGGCTTGGCGTGAGATTCGTAAATATCGTCGTGTTTGGATATCTTGGCTGTTCCCTTGAATAACCCAGACATTAAAGAATCTTCTTCCTTGGATTTTGTCTCTGAAGAAGCCTTGTATTTCTCCATTTTGCTTAATCCTTGAATTGATTTCAAATCTTCTAAATCGTCTTCATTTTCAGTTTGGGTTTTATTCTTACTCTTCTTCTTCTTCTTGGCACCTCCAGTTAGGAGATCTTCCTCGTGATCATCTTGAAAATCTGATAAAGTAAAGAGATCCCGTAATTCCTCATTCTTGAACCCACCTCTTTTCTGATTTGGGTCCTTCAAGATCTTATCAGTCAGAAGCATTTTGAAAATCTGTCTATGATAAATCTTCTCCTCAATCGAACCACCAATGACCAATCTGTAAATAACGACGTCCTTCTTCTGACCTAATCTCCACGCACGTTCTCTAGCTTGTAAATCGGTTGAAGGGTTCCAATCTGGGTCAAATATAATCACACGATTGGCACCTGTCAAATTGACACCTAGACCGCCAACTTTGGTCGTCAAAAGAAACAGATCAAAATCAGTTGTGTTGAATGTATGAATCATCTCTTGCCTCTTGGAAATCGGTGTCTCACCGGACATCTTCATAAATTTGTAATCTGTACCATACTCATTGATGATAAACTTCTCCAAAATATACATCATCTGTTTGGTTTGAGTGAATAGCAACACCTTATGTCCCTGATCTTTCCATAATCTCAATAGGTTTCTTAATACTTGTAACTTCCCAGATCGTGAAGGATCTCCGTAACTTTTTGACTTCTTGATATTGGTGAACCTGATATCAACAAGATCTGGATGGTTGCAGATTTTTCTTAAAGTGGTAATGGCCCCAAGATATGAGGTCACCTTAAACTCCAACGATCTCAAGAACTCCAAGTATTTCTCCTTCTGAAACTTGGTCAAACGACACATTAAGACATACTCCGATTTTGAGGGCAAATCTCTAGCAACATCAACTTTCATCCGTCTTAGTAAGAAGGACTGGATTAAATCTTTCAAAATCACCGCTTTCTGATATCCGATTTTGACCTGCAAATTTGTAGCATTTGCATATCCACCCACTTTGATAGGTGTTTCAAACTCATCAATAAACACAGGCAATGTTCCTAATCTTCCGGGATAGACAAAGTCAAATAAAGACCAAAGTTCCAGAAGATTGTTTTGAATTGGGGTTCCCGAAAGAATGACTCTGTTAGAAGTCTTCAAACGTTTGGCTAGAATTGTAATGTTAGAGTTCGGGTTCTTGATCTTATGGCCCTCGTCTAAAACCACATAACCCCATGGGATATCCAGCAAGTACTCTTCATAAATTCGTAACCCGGCATAACTTGTAATCAAAACCCCGCCATGTTCACAGTTAAGAAGGGTGTTCATGATTTGTTTGACACTGCTCAAATCTCGAAAATCCATAAACAAGTCATTTCTTTCTCCGTTTTCCTCGTGCATTGTTTCTTCTAATTCCAACCCTTCTTCCAAGTCTTCCTCGTTGCTGGGTTTTCTATTCTTACCATTCTTCATACCAGATCCAATAGAATGCAGAACCATAACTCTTAAAGCGCCCCACCAAGAGTGGAACTCGTTAACCCATTGAGTCAGAACCGTAGCAGGACAAACAATCAAGACCGGTTTCCCTTTTATTAGCAAACCAGAATAATGCAACCCGGCAATAAATCCCACAATCTGGATGGTCTTTCCAAGACCCATCTCATCAGATATTATACCACCGTGAGAAAGAGTGTATAGCTCATAAAGCCATTGAATTCCTGTTCTCTGATAGTCAAACAATGACGGGTAGATATCACCTGGAATCTTGAACTCAGGTGTTAACGTGGCATCTGCATATGAGGGATGTGGTTTGAACCACTCTGGGATCTCTGTTGTGTGTTTCTCTTCCTTTGAATCAGTATTTCTATTCTTAGAACGATGATAGATCCAAGTCCTTAGGCGTGATTCGAAGAATTTATCATCGCCGTCGTCAATGTTACGGATCTCTTCTTCTGTGAGTAGTCGACGCTTCTTGCGGTTTGTTTGTTCAAATACATCATTTTCATCTTCTCCTTCTCCTTCCTGATATTCTTCCATTTCGTAATCCTCATCATCCGTAACGTCATCTAAGCCTTCTTGTTCTTCTTCTTCTTCTTCTTCTTCTTCTTCTTGTTCTCTTTCAGATTCTTCCTTTACAGTAATGTCTTTGACGGTCACTTTGTCCTTCTTGATACTTTTTGACTTGGGTATCATAGACGGTATCACAGTCTCTTTATTCAAGAATCCTGGGACTCTTAAATTCTGATGGGAGATAGGACCAGTATCATCGACGTCTTGTGTGCCCTTGTCATTATCATCTTCCTCGACATAAAACCCAGTGCTATTCCCAAACGCTGTAAGTTTCCCAGTCCTTATGAGAAATTCCTTCTCTGTTTCACCAGGTTGTCTCTCGTTCATATCATTAACCACTAAACCACTGATTGGGCTATTCTCAATATTATCAACGGCCTTTAAAGAATCATTGATTCTTCTTGTAATCTCGATAATATCCTGTTCGGCCTCCTTCAAATCACCATTCGTCAACTCAATGATCTGTTTCCTCAGTCTTTCCTTCTCTGAAATCTTAACCAAGGGCGAACTCACTCTATTCTGTAACTTTCTTAGTTCATATTTGATCTGAATCAGCTTTTTCTCAGTACGTGTCAAACGCCTCTGATCTGTGGCTATTGACTGCTCTGTTAGGAGTTTGGTGGCGTTGGACTGAATACGGGTTTCTAATGAGGTCTGTTCAACTAGTTGAACACCGAGGTTTGATAGCTTATTGGCTTCTGTATCAGTCTCAGTTTCACTGCCTGAATTAGTGACGGAATCCAGATGATTCAATTGACCGTTTTCTTCCTCTTGGAAGCCTTCATCTCCATTTGTACTATCAGGAATATTGGTTAAACTCTCTTCATTTGATGACAATATGGCCATTTCCAAATTCCTATCATCCATAGGCATAATACTTAAAAAGAATATAAAACTAAATGAGGATGGTTTATTCAATTAAATATCAAAGATTCACAGATAAGATTAATTATTGTCTTCCCAGCAATTTCAAAAATGTAATATTATTGAAAATTGAAATGTCCCCAGTTTCCAGACATGACGTACATCCATGCACAGAGCCATAAAAATGGCAAAAAATAACGACGTCTACAGGACTCGAACCTGTGCGGGAAATCCCAAAAGATTTCTAATCTTTCGCCTTAACCACTCGGCCAAAACGCCTTTATATATTTCTGTAAAGATGAGATTCACCTGGCAGCTGGTGGATGGGTGTTCAACCAGGTGATCACAGATGTGTGCCCCGAACGAGTCCGGGTAAGGGTATGGGCGCACATAAAAGAAAATTCGTACAACAATCTCGATGCATTCTCCAAACATATAGTTTAGATACTTTAATACAATTAGTCAATTATAACTCCAGAAATCATCATCAAAAGTTATACGTGTCAGTCCTCTTATTTCTTACAATTTCAATGATTCATTGCAAATATTAAATCACCTATTAGAATGGTTTAGGGGAAAACAAATATTTACCCGAAAAGTTGATCATTTCTAAGCTGTTAAGCAGATTGCAGGTTATAGAAATGCATTCATAGTGTCAAAGAGACTAATATAGCTACCAGATGTAAGAAGACAAATCGTACAATATTAGTTATCTGAGGGAAGATGACAAGTAGTGCAATAATAGTTGTCTTCACCTTGATTTATGAGACTTTAAGGTCTAGTGAACTTCTAACTTTTAATTTAAATTATTTTTTTGACCCTCTCCTGGCCTGATGGTGTGATATTACATTGCTCTTGTGTATCCGTCTATATTTGTCTTGTGTGTATATGTGTGTGCTATGTCCTCTAATACGGTAAGTAACCAGTATAATTAAATGGATTGGAACCAAGAACTTCTCACTTCTCAAGGTCTTGAAGATCAGCCACTCGAAAACATCATGAGGAAAGGTAGGGGTCTTTATATCTCAACCACCTATGTCGCTAAAGACCCAAATTAGGATAAAACACCATCTCTTCCCCCTGTGTCCTCAGGGCGTAGGTTTAGATCCTCCAAATGTTTACTCTGTGTACTCTTGTGCTATCCCGGAATACCGTGTGTGTTGTCGATGTATGTAAGAATATATTGGGATGAGGAGTTTTCACCCTGGACCTTGCCACGATATTTTTCGCCTACTAATCATACACGTGATGTTTTATTAGGGCGCAACACAAAATATTTTCTCAATATACACTGTGGTCAGTTCTTGACCTGATCTGAGTATGTGGGAGTCTTCCTATATATATATATAGAGAGAGAGAGATAAAGAGAGAGAGAGAGATTCAACAGTCGTCGACGATAGTCCTTTCTGAACCTCAGCTCACGAAACCTAATTTCAACAACAAATGATAATCCGAACCCTTATTTAGAATCACGTGTTGTTTGTCCTGTGAAGTGTCTAACTTTTCTTGGTTTTATATTTCAATAACATGGTTTCGTGGTCTAGTTGGTCATTGCATCTGCTTAACACGCAGAACGTCCCCAGTTCGATCCTGGGCGAAATCATATTTTTTTTCCTCTTCCCTAACACGCAGAACGTCTCCAGTTCGATCCTGGGAGAAATCATATTTTGAATCGGTTACTGTTTTGATCAACATTGATGCTGAACATAACTTATTTACTTTATTTTTTTGTGCCTAGCAATAAGTTTGATTTTCGTTGTGTTAATCTTGCAATTTATCGATCACTGTTAACGCTACTAAATTGACATTCTGGTATTAGATTGTAGACTGTAGTGCATAGACCGTACTGTCTGGAATAATACCCTGCTGACTGTGTTCTACGATTTAAGGTCTATGAATTCATACCTACTACAAAACTGGGATGGTCTCTAGGAGTACCTATTTAAAAATTCTTTAAGCTGATCATCTGAACCTAAGTTAAATTAATTACACCATATTTCTAACATATATTTGTAATTTGTTACCCCATGGGGAATAGGGTATCCAGTGTCCACTGTCCAGTCTCCAGCTGGAGCCTGAATGTTGACCTGCAACATGGACCCCGCCAAGTTGCCTGATGGAGACAGATGATGGACTAAAATAAAGTTAATTTATCTAGCTAAGTGGCTCTATGATCTATCCCGGACAGCTCGGGAGAACGGTTCCACTAGTGCGCGCGCCATTAAATCAATTCTTAAATAATGTTGTGATGTTTTGTACACGTTTGAATGGCCTCACATTTTGCTGCGAATTATGTATTTTGGCGCCGGATATCCGCCATAAAAGTCAAATGTCAAAATTTTTAAAGGCAAACCAAGTTGGAAAACCAACACAAACGACGAAGGCAATAATTATCTGGAACGCTATCAATCACAGTCTGCGCCATTGACATAGCCAAACTATCTGGTATCATCGTGTCCACCATCGTCAACCCCATTCTATCTTTCTCTGCAGATTTCTCACCAACTCTAACTTTTTGAACCTGCAGGTTTGCCCCACGTTCTTAAACGACAGAATTTTAAAATCACAACAAAAACAGGATAACTGCCACGGAGTCAGTTAATCAAATACAATATCAACACCCAATATATCACCTTTTGTTATAGATCAGCAACACCAATTCGTCCACAAAGTACACAATGGCTCCACCAAAATTCACACCACAACATAACAACTCCTTCCGTGCTCCATTGAGTCCCTCATCACCACACCCACCTTCTCGTCACTCTTCAATTGTCGAACTCTTATCTACGCCACCTCCTTTGGAATCGAGCAATGTTTCCAATATGCCATATTCAGAAGGCAATCATTCAGATTACTTATCTGTCAATCCTACCGATGCTGTTGTGAACAGTGGAAACACTGCTCCTTTCAACAATGAAAACCTTCCAGGAATTCATTTGACTAGAAATCCATCCCAATCATCAACTTCATCTATCAGTACTACTGCTACAATCCACACAAGAGAACTTCAAGATATCAAACTTTCCGAATTGGTTGAATCCGCCAAGTTGATCTTCATTGAATCCGGTATCTCTGTGGAAGAGGCCTTCAACACTTTGGAAACGCATAACTTGACCTCTTTACCGGTCGTTGATGATTTGAATAACAAGAACAATATTGATTCTTTGACTTTTGATTACACCGACTTGAACGCATACTTATTGTTGGTTTTAGGGAGATTACAAATAACAGAACAAAATTTTGATAAGAACCCTTATTACAAGAACCCTTCTGAAATCCTGGAGTTAATTGCTAAGGCCAAGAAAGGTGAACAAGTTCCAGTGAAATTTGTCACTCAATTGGTTCCAAAGAACCCATTTTACAAGTTGTCAGAACAAGAGAGTCTCTCTTCTGTGGTGGAAATCTTAGGTACTGGTGTACACCGTATTGCTATCGTTGATTCAGACTTCAAGCGCATCACAGGTATCTTGTCTCAGCGTCGTTTGATTAAATATCTTTGGGAAAATGCCCGTCGTTTGCCATCTTTAGAACTACTGTTCCAATCTACTCTAGCTGAGTTGAGCATAGGCGAAAAGAATGTTGTTTCCATCCAGGGTGATGAACCATTGATAAATGCCTTGACCAAAATGGCCGTTGAAAAGGTCAGCTCTATTGCTGTTGTTGATTCCCACTTCAATTTAATGGGTAACATCTCTGTGACAGATGTCAAACATATTACCAAGTCTTCCCAATCACAGTTGCTTCACAAATCATGTCTCCATTTCATCAGTGTTATCTTGAACTTAAGAGGTCTAGAGGATGGTAAGGATTCCTTCCCAATCTTCCATACTTATGAAACATCTTCCCTTGCAAGAACCATTGCTAAGTTGGTGGCTACTAGATCACATAGATTATGGATCGTTAGACCATTTGCTGGTTCTAACCTCAACACATCGTCCAACTCTGCGTCTCTTTCCTCTGTCTCCGGTTCGGATAACATCCTTCACGAACATGACGGTAGAGCTGGTAAATTGATTGGTGTTGTCTCTTTGACTGATATCTTAGGCCTGATTGCCAGAAAACACGGTAAGAACCACGTTGATCCAAAGCAAGCAAGAATGCAGAGACGTAGAAGTTCAAGTTCAAGCTCTAGATCCAGCCATTCTTTGGAGCAGTTCAGAAGATCCATTAGTGGAGCTAGTGATTTGAGATGATTTAACCAGGTTACTGTATACTATTTATTTGTGTTTTAAATTCTAATACTATTTACTGTCATGTTTTGTAATTGAAATTCTCAGCTTTGTTTATCTGTGCCTTGATAGAATAATTGTATTTAACCACGTTCTTTTAAAACTTTCAAGATCATTTGTTACTTTCTCCAATATTTAATTCTCGATCAAACATTCGTCCAAAACAAGTGCTTCTTCATCTGATCTAACTCAACAAACTTTGTTTGAACTCTCCCATTCCCTTCATCTCTATCCAGGTAATATATACCTTTCAGGCCGATATCTTCAATGTACTTCAATACTTTCCCATAATTCAATCCAACTTGGCCTACAGAGTGAGAGTCATCAGATAAGCAGAATCTACCATTGCAAAACTCAATAACAGCCTCTGTAATATCTAATTGTGGATACGGGGTGCTCCAACCTTTTCTAATGGCGGAACTGTTCAGTTCAATCAACCCACCATAATTGTTAATAAATTTTAAATTATCCACAATCTGCTCCCAAACTTCAGGCCAATGGGTTTTGATATTAACTTGGGTGGCAGGCAATCCTGTAGTTTGATCGATATCTTCTTCTTTGCAGAATAGTCTGATCAAATCAAAATGTCCAACAACTTCAGGCTTCACAGATTTAATAACCTTCGACTGCAACTGAAAATAAGATAGGAACAGCTGACGAACAGATCCACCAGCAGATTTCAAAGCATCAAGCCATAACTCTCTGTTAAAATCAATTGCAATTTCGTTTACAAAGTGAACTGAGCCAACAACAAGGTCCAGTTGATACTTAGACTTCAATTCCAGGGCATAATTGATATGATCTTCATTGATCCCTTCTAACTCCATTCCAACTAAGAACTTCGTATTGGTAGACTCTCTCTCTTTTTGAATCTTCTTAGCATGTTTAAAATAGGAGTCAAACTTCTCTTCTAGGGTTTCCAATTTGTAGTGTAGCTCTAGCTCTTCTGGGTATAGGAACTTCTCGTTCTGGATACGGGGCATATGCTCTGTTAAACAGAAGGTATCAAACTGCAGCTCAATAGCTTTGGAGGTGATTAAATCAAGAGTATCTGAAGCATGAGCGACATATGACCCACTGTGGCTATGGTGTGAGTGCATTTATTGTTGAAACTTGTTTGAATAGTGAACTAATTAGTGATTTGTCTTAAATAATTTAGAACAACCATAACAGATTCGGAATACTATACGTCCTTATCTGAGACTGTGAAACTTACGCGCATGTGAGTCAATTAGGGTTTAAGTACCCGGGTGTTTCTAGCAGCTTCAATTTGTGACAAAATTCAAATCATCTTAACACTGCTGCTCCTTGAAAATGGGTTTGTACTTTTGAATAACTTTAAACCTTCCTAGAGCCCATAGAGGACTATAAAATGAGTGAAATCACAAATACTATCCATGGGCAAATACATGATTCAAAAGTAACATACCAATAAATTTCATTATAACTAGGACATAACCAGTGTCATGCATATACTTGCATGGTTGTACATGATCATACCTTGAGCTGATTTTATTGAATCTTAAAGCCACTTAATAATTCAAGAACAGTGGTTTCGTGGTCTAGTTGGTCATGGCATCTGCTTAACACGCAGAACGTCCCCAGTTCGATCCTGGGCGAAATCAAAGGATTTTATTTTTTTTTACAGATATGTTTATTAAGTAAATTCTTCTTTCATAAGGAAGACATAAAATATTAGTTCATAAAGGCTGATTTTGGTATCAAGATTGCAAAGCTAGTAATTAACAATAAATTTTTTGTTAGGATTCACACACCTGCTCACTTTTAAACTGAAATTCATGAATTACTAGAAATAGCAACCCTCAGATATGCGGGAGGTTCGTGCATAAAAATGGCTGTGTCACCTTGTTGTATTTTGGAGGTCAATTTAGTCAACAGCTTATATAAAACACATATATGCTCGAAAGCTCACAAGTTCTCCGCAATACTGGTTCAAATTTTCGATCATTACTTTGACTTAAAGCTAATTCTTTAACTAGCTGACAAATTAGATCCAACAAAAGTAACTATCAGTTTCACTAAGTTTAATTCTGAACTGTGAATTCTCATGAAACTATCAACTCATCAGACATTGACCATAGGTCTTACACTATTTCAATTCTCATCTCAAGTCTCAGCTTGGTCTCCAACCAATGGTTACGCTCCAGGTAATGTCAGTTGTCCATCAACTGACGTCAACTTCATTCGTAACGCTACAGATCTTAGTCAGAGTGAAGCTGATTGGTTAGAGAAGAGACACGAACAAGCCCAACCAGCTTTAAAGAGATTCTTAGAGAGAGCCAATTTCACTGATTTCGATATCGATGACTTTTTTGATGAAATCCAATCTAACATCACCATCGGTTTGGCCTTTTCTGGCGGTGGCTACCGTGCTATGTTGAACGGTGCTGGTCAATTGAGTGCCTTGGACGAACGTACTGTTAACGCTACAGAATATGGTTTAGGTGGGTTGTTCCAATCATCGACGTACCTGGCTGGTTTGTCAGGTGGTAATTGGCTTACTGGGTCTATGGCCTTGAACAACTGGAGTACTGTTGATGAATTAGCCAATAATGACGATGATATCTGGGATCTCAATCACTCCATTTTCTCGTCGGGTGGTTTCAATGTATTTAGTACCTTGGGAAGATTTCATTCTATTTCTGACCAAATTGAAGATAAACAAGATGCTGGCTTTAATACATCAATTACTGACATTTGGGGAAGAGCCTTAAGTTACCAGTTCTTCGGTTCAAAATACGATGGTTTTGCAGGTCTTACTTTTTCGACAATCAGGGCTGGTGAAGCTTTCCAGAATGGTTCAGTTCCTTTCCCTATATCGGTGGCTGATGGTAGGGCACCAGGAACTAAGGTTATCTCTGCTAATTCCACTGTGTTTGAGTTCAATGCCTTTGAAATGGGTACTTGGGATAAGTCTGTTCATTCTTTTACCGATATTGAATACCTTGGTACCCGTGTTGACAACGGTAAGCCTGAAGACAGTAATGTCTGTGTCAGAGGTTTTGACAATGGCGGGTTTGTTCTCGGAACATCCTCCTCTTTGTTCAACCAGTTCTTGTTACAGTTGAACTCCACTTCTATTGGTACCTCTTTGAAAACTTTATTGAACCGCTATTTGACAAAACTGGACAGAGACCAAGATGATATTGCAATTTACGCGCCAAATCCATTCTACCACGCCGAGTATTCCAATTCTAAGGATGTCACTGACTCTGAGTATCTTTACTTAGTTGATGGTGGTGAAGATTTACAAAACATTCCAATCGCTCCATTAATTCAACCAGAAAGAGATGTTGACGTTCTCTTCGCATTTGATAACTCAGCCGACACAGAAGACTACTTACCAAATGGTGCTTCTCTTGATGCTACATATCAACGTCAGTTTGGTATTATCAACTCAGACGCTTCTTTCCCTTATGTTCCGGATACCAACACTTTCCTTGCTAATAACTTGACCACTAAACCAACGTTCTTCGGGTGCTATTCCTCTAATTTAACTGAATTATCCAGAATTCCTCCATTAGTGGTTTACGTTCCAAACATTCCATACACTACTTGGTCCAATGTTTCTACCTTCAAGATGACATACAGTGATGACGAGAAACGTGATCTCATCCGTAATGGGTTTGAGGTCTCCTCCAGATACAATTTGACAATCGACTCTGAATGGAAGAAGTGTGTCTCTTGTGCAATTATTCAAAGATCATTGGAAGCTTTAAATGAAACTCAACCTGAAGAATGCAAGCGTTGTTTTGATGAGTATTGTTGGGACGGTAGTGTTTACGAAGGTGACCAAAACTTTACTACCTCTAAGAACTTCACCCAGACTGAATCTAACAGTCTCGCTGGTGTCCCTGATAGATCCAATATCAGCGACGGGTCTGATCAAAGTGGGTCCACCACTTCTTCTACTTCTACTGCTTCTTCCACATCCGGTTCCAGGTCTAAAAATGTTGCAAATCCAAGCATTATTCTTGGAGAAGGAACGGTTTATCTTATGATTGCTGGTCTAGTTGCGGGTTTAGCCTCTGTTGTTTGATTAGTCTCATAAGTTACAGGGTTTTAGTCAGACTTTCATCTACTGTATCAAAAGGGTTTTATGTTGGAATTAATATGTGAGACTAATTCTCCCATGCGTTGAACATATTAGGCTTTCCATTATGTGTGCAGTTATTTAATTATTATATTTAGAAATTAGTTTAATACATAATTTTAGATCAAAAGTAAAAAAAAAATGATTATTTTTTTAGAACCTCGAGCCGGCCTGCAAAACTTCATCTGAGGATTGCAACTATACTTGACATACTACATATTCTAGAGATTAATTATTCTTACAATTCGCAGATGAAGATGTGTGTTATTCCATCTGAAGACACAGAAGCTGTTATAAATAGTAGATTTTTTGATATAGTACAATTGAGCCGAATCTGCTCCTGCTTTTCTCAGGTTTTAGAGAGCACGTTAAAATACTCAAGAACATTCTATGTTCTGGCTTCGATCCAACCTAATTGAGTAACTCACTCTTTCTAAACTTATTGAAAAATAATATTGATATTACATTAAATCTACATGAATAATATATAGTAATTATAAATTTAATTACGAACTTTTTCATTTTCAGATTATGGCCTTAATTGTGAACAGCTAATTAATTATAATTTAAAATATAGACGTACGTCATTTTAAAATTAATTAGAATTATAATAAAAATTTTAATATATTAATTTTATTTTTAAATAGCTGAGGTACCGTTATTTTAAAATTAAAGGAATTAAGTTTTTTTGATTTATAAATTATTTTTTATAAATTAATTTATTAAATAGTACAATAAATTAATAATAATTGTAATTTATAATTTATAAATATCCATATATTGTTTCATTATTTTTAATAGATTAAGATCATTTATTACTAGTTTATATAATTATATAGAACTTACATTTAAGTGCTGTTTGAAATTTATTTAATTTTATAACAAGTTCTCGTATTATCCAATCAAATTTGTGATCTAGTTGATCTTCTAAACAATTATTCACCTTTGAAATACCTAAAGAACTTGTTCAACAGGTAATCAAGGCAGCCTCCACAGGAGCTTTTGATAAAATATTTGTTTTGTTCATATGATCTAATTATTTGGGTGCGAGGATGGAGAACTTTCAATAAGGGCTGATACAAATGAGCCATCACCCGCCTCTCTAGCCCTGTGGTACAAAAATATAATTGATTTCACGTAGATATGAATGATGTTTTAATGACTAGTGCTTATTAGATCGATTAAAGTGAATTTATATTTGATTAAGGCTGAAAGAACAATCTCATCTAAACGGTTATCTGAGTGTAACAAACGTAGCTCCTCAGGTCAAAAGTACGCTCGGAGGCCAAAATAATCCTTGCCTCGGGTGAAATCAAACTTCGGATGAAAAAACTCCCTCAGCAGATGAGTAAAAAGCCGTAATATGGGAATATTAACGAGATATTAAGTCTAATATTGTGCGTGCGCCCTAACAGGACGTCATGATCGTGGCATCGTCCAGTATGAAAACTCTTCATCCTAATATAACACACGGTATACAAGGACAGTACAAGTGTACAAGTAGTGGAAATATGGATGGACGAACACCAAGACCAACATACCGACGAATACACAAGAGCAATGTCATATCACACCATCAGACCAGGAGAGAGAGGGTCAAACACAGGGTTTGGATAATTGACGTAAATCTTATTCTTGGGTGGAACCTCAAGTGTGATACCGGATATGAAAGCATATGGTGATTGCTCATGACGTGATTGTCCGTACTATCACAGGTCAATTAATAGCTAAGAATCCACACTTAGACGTTTATTTAGTTGTTATTGTCTACCAGAGTGATTCCTGTTGGTTCTTCTAGAACCTTCTATTCATCTTCAACAGTTATTACATATTAAGAAAAACAAGCATTTTCAACCATCAAATAGTATTTTATAAAAGGCGCTGATCGCGCTCTTAGACTCATAATTCCCATAAAACCAGACTTCCAGATGAAAATTTGGCACCCGATAATAACCTATAAATAAGGTATTTTCATTCCTTGTCAAAGCTCTACAAAACTTTTAACAGAAAAGCATCCGAGATAGTTTAGTGGCTAGAATCTCCGTTTGTCGCATGGTGGACCGGGGTTCGATTCCCCGTCTCGGAGATGTTTTTTTACGGACTTCACCAAGTACAAAAACTTTTTTGTCATGTTTATGCAAAATGTACATGCGTAACATCACTTGCATATTATTTCTTGGGTTGGGATTTTGAATACTTATCAAAAAATCCCAAGCTGGACAACAAAAAAAAAGCTTCAAAAGCTGAAAATTCAAATGCCATTATAGCATGACTTCGAACTCGCATTCTTTCCCCGAAAGTTACCGTTTTCATGCGTTGTTAACGTATTATAGACTGGAATTTATGGGTTGTGTGAGTTACTGAAATAACTATCAATTCTTATAAACACTTTCTATATGTAGTATAAATTGGCATAAGTATCAAATATCGGGAAAGTGTTCTTATAACATAAAACGTATAATAATAAATCGTGTGATCATATTTGTTGTACGACGTATACCGGATAATTACATCCGATCATGGAAGTCGTATCTCGGAATTAAGTTATATTACGGCTTTTTCAAAGGTCCTAAAAGTTGCAACTTTCATAAAAAAAATAGAGCTATGCAAAATTAATCTTTCAGAACAAGAAAGCTTTGTCCATTCAACAGCAATTTTAAAAAAAACATTGCGCTGGCCCGGAGTCGAACCGGGGGCTCAAAGATGGCAACTTTGAATTTTACCGCTAAACCACCAGCGCCTGTTTTTGATTCTTGTAAGGTCTGACTTACATTCTGACTTATCACGTGATTCAAAGTTGAAATAAGGTTTGATAAAGACACATCTTAAGTTGCTTTTAGTTTGTGATTGCTGTGTTTGCAATCATATAAGATTACAGGATTTGCCACCAAGTTCAGAGACTAATATATCAGAGATGTATAGTTACGACAAATACCAATATTTACATTAAGCATGCGTACGTAATGCTCATTCCATCCTTGTCCATTAAAGACCTTACGTTTCCCTATTAGATGTACCTGCCTCTGTACATTCTAATATCCCTCTCACCCTATTCATACAGATAGCTGGTAATCTGTCGTTGATGCCAGTTAATATTCTC
>JAKUBK010000088.1:0-15801 GCA_030566875.1 Waltiozyma chaumierensis | reverse complement strand
TATACAATTATCAAATATACTATATGTTTGCTTTATTTGGGACAAAATTGTTGTTTATATATTCATTTTGAAGCTTGAATATTCTAGTATTTACTCATTTGCCTGTGGTCTTCATAATAGAAAGTTAGAGAGAGATGCTTTCAATACAGGTTAAAAGCATAAAAGTTTGATTAAAGTCCAATGTTTAAAAATCCATAACTCTTCTTCCAATGGCTCAAATTTGCTCATCTTAAAATGGTTTTAATGCCTGAAATTGCTAAAATACAATTACAATCTTGAAATGTAATAAATAAGACTTTTAATTTTCAATCTTAATTTTTATCTTGGAAAATATTAAAAACTATTGATTTTTTAAAATAAGACTAGTCAAATATCTCAAGAAATGCAATTTTTGAATTTTAATTTATTTTTGATTAATCCTGGATTATAGTAAGGATATACTTTATACCATACCATCTTTTAAAGAGCAAAGAATTGAGTCAAAATTAAATTTAATTGTTTTAAATTTATTTAGATATAACTAAGAGTAAAACTTTTGGTAAGGGGTCAAAATTTGGCCTTGTATCAGATCTTTCATACCATTTATAACAGAATTTCAAGTTTTAAGTACTTTAGGATGATGAAGAAATTTCAAGAGAATCCCAGGGGATAAAAGGTTTAAGTTGATTCTGAGTAATTATTAGAATAAAAAATAAAACTAAAAGGAAAAAGGGTTTTGAAAGCTCCAATAAAAAAATAGCAAAAAGCTTTTACTCTAGGGTTCGAACCTACAATTTACAAAGCAGATCCAGGACTAATGCAAGAGCATTGACCTCTGGCAACTTGGCCAGGTAGATTTTACTACAACAGAGTAATATACTGAAAGAGCTCCGTCCAGATGGGTAAAGAG
Source organism: Waltiozyma chaumierensis (assembly GCA_030566875.1). Lineage (NCBI taxonomy): Eukaryota > Fungi > Ascomycota > Saccharomycetes > Phaffomycetales > Wickerhamomycetaceae > Waltiozyma > Waltiozyma chaumierensis. The sequence goes on along the minus strand of JAKUBK010000088.1, from coordinate 14,912 downwards.
ACTAGAAAATTTACTAACTTTCATCCTTTTTTATTTATTTCTCTAGATCTAACAGCTGTTCTTGGAATTCAAACAGTAAATGCCATATAATAGTGATCCAAAATAATATATCATTAACAAATTTCAAAGATAGATGGTAAACGTATCACAAGATAGATAAGACCAGGAAATAAACCATCAAGCCTTGACTTTTGAAAGAGAGATATTCAAACGACCTGTACTCTGTAATTGATCTGCTTTAAATTAAGTTGCAACATTGATCTTCATACAAGCGAAGAATAGAATAGCGTTTGATGCACTGGATCATGGTAGTCAGAGTTGGGACATGAGAATATGATTCTAAATGACAGTCTTCCTTTTAAATGTTGAAGCCCAAGATACATTATTCAAAGTCTATTTCCTTCGTTGCCTTATCATAGATCAAAAATAGATACTGAAGACTTCAGTATTGAATGTGCCTAGTCTTGAAGATTGATAGCTGGACTCACAAACCTACATCAACCCTAGAGCACAGCGAAGAAGATAATAGATCAAAGTCTCTTAGTTCAAAAAGAAGTCAGACCCAGGTTTTAAATCAGACACCATTGGTATAGATAATTAAAATGATTGAGATGTATCTGTTGGTAGTATACATTCTTGATTACTGTGGCTTGTTGAAACCCAAAGAGTTTATACTATGGTGATAAGATGAATTGATTTAATGTTGTACTAAGTTGAATAAGTGATTAATGCTATTGATGGCGACCAGTTGAAAGCTTCGCTTTTAAAGGCTTCAGTTCAATCAAATTAATTTAGCAGTAGACAATGTTCTTGGTCCTTCGATTGTGGTTGATTCATAGAGTTTGTTAAGTCAAATTGGATTATCAGTTGCTGTAAAACAAGATAGAGATGTTGGGGGTTATAAACTTATAAGCATGTTGCAGTTGTCGACTGTACTACAAAATTCCATTGCGACCGCAGATCTTTGCATGTCTTCAGCAACTTGTTGAAAACCAGAACAGGGCGAGACGAATCCGCGTTTTTGATGCAAATAGACGCATCACTTGGCGCTTAACAATCTCAGAAGCTGGGACAAATAATAAGGAGTTTCTGAAAGAGATCTGATCACTCTTTGGCGAATCACAACCTTGAAAGGGAGCTTTGGCTAAGTTTGTGTGATAATTCAATTCATCAAAGAGAGTTTATTGAGTGGAACTGCTCTTCAAAGGTGAACGCATAATCTTTCAACAGTGACAGGTCTTAGAACGAACTTACGGTACCACAAAGGGATAACAAAGAGCCTTCTTTGACAACGCTATTAATGTTCCACATAAGAGGATGAGCCTAAAGTCAATATAAATTGTGAATGGAGTTATTTTCAAGTATATGAATCTAAATTATTGCCAGCTATAAGATTGATCATGGACGATAGAGACGTACTATAAGATCCAATAGACTGTACACTGTTTTATCCAACTAGATCCCTACAACATGATCATTAAATGGTACCAAAATGGAGTTCTGGTTTTCTAAGCAATTGTAACATATTAACAATTGGCTGTTACTTAGGAAATACTATCTTCTCAAAGAGTTCTGACTGTTTTGATTTCAGAATAGCCCTTCAGAAGTTAACGCGTCAGTTTCTATTTACTCAAACACTGTTTCTGATTGTATGATCAAATGAACTCTAATAAGACAGTTTAAACTTCTTTCAAGACCCCAAACTACTTCATAAAGAAACATTAGACAGATTAGAAGGTATCAAGTTAGTTCTAGCGGCCAATCACGTATGTTGTCTCCATAAAAGAGCGGGTAAGATAAACGCGATGCGGTATGCCCTAAAAATATTTTCCCAAAGTTGTTGACCGACGCGAAATCTCAGAAAAGTATAAAAGAAACAAGATCCCTCAAAATTCTAATCTTTAACCAACCACTTCTATGCTCGATATTTTTAATTTGTGTACCATCAAACGCTATCAATTATTCAAGCTGAATGAAATATGGTATAAAGGTTAACCCACATGGCCTTGATCCATTTATTATCAAACACGCATCCCTTAAACATTTCATCCATACAAACAACTCCTTGCTGCTTCTTAGACGGTTATGGTAAAAATTAAGGTGACTTTGAACAACTGCTGCTTCTTTGATGTGTTTTTAAAACAATTACTATTGCTTATCTTTCAACCTATTGTTGCTTCCGGTTCATTATTTTTTCACACTTCATTTGGCACTTCTAAGTCCAAGAGGTAATCTATCAGATAACACCAAGCCGTTCGTTATCATTGATATCAACTAACAATTCAGTTTCTCAATAGTTCGACCAATTGAACTCACAGATCCATTCAGTTCATGTGATTATCGTATGTATCCATTCTTTCTTTACTAACATTTCTTACTAACTTCTAAACTATAGTGTTGTTCAAAGTCACCTTATGATGTATATACATGTTTATAACCTATATAGCTCTAATAATATTCGTTTGTTTTATCAAATTTGGATTCAATTCGAATCAATTCGATTCCTGTAATTTTATTTCGCATTTATCCCAAATTTCGATTTGTCCCTATATTCATTAGTTTTGATTTTGTCCGGAATTTTTATTTTTCGAATTATGTACGTTTAGGTGTGGTCCGCATGTCTAGATTGTCGTAATATTTGCCCGTAAATTCTGTACTTTGGCCAAGTTTTTCGCCAGACCCATGTCACGTGGATGTAGTCCAGGACTTGCAGCGGCTTGCAGAATTCCCTTTTCTGACTAAGCAATTTCAGAAAATTTCAGATTTCCCAGATTTCAGAATCCGGGAAATTTTTGACGCTTAGACGCCTATGTGTTAATAAATTTAAATAATTTAGAAAATTTGACCAACTAAATTTCTCATTTGAAAATGCCAATCATAATTCTTTTTAATTTTAATGTTTAAATTTTTATATTATATATATTATAATTATTATAATTTTTTTTTTTAGTTTTTTCTAATAATATTATATATAATAAATTATATAATATAATTTAATGAATAAAATTATAAATTCCTGTATCAATTAAGAATTTGTTTTGTTTTAATATAATTATACTAAAGGTAACAAATTATTAATTGCTAGTACTACTAATTTTTATAACGCTAGCAAATAATTTATTGATTACAAATGATATAAGCTGCTATTAGTGGTTTTTCTTTATTTCATATAGTATTGTGGGGGGTTTTAATCCCTCTCTCTAACTACACTTGGAAATATTTACAATTAGTTTATATAAGTTTTGCCGTATGTACAAATTCGATTTACAAGTTTTAAACTTTTTCAGAATTGGAAATTAGTAGCTTAGGTACATAAATTTATAAATTATATATGATTTATCATAATTCACATCATAATTGTAATATTTATCAATCTTAAAATCCATAGAGGTCATTATTTGTATAATCCAATTAACAGGTGTTTCGAAATACTATTTTTCAAAGTTTGATTTTGCCTGTACTCTTGGTAGTAGAACGCGTGAATCTTTCGAAAATCAGGAAAAACAGATCTATATAGCTTTTATGGCCATAGATCATGTACATAATTATGAAGTTAGTACGTTTTCAACAACGTTAACCAAGCTGTTTTTATATCACTACTACTCCTACATATACAATGGCTCCTACTGTACTCAAAACATCTCAAGAACTCAACGTGTTGCTAAAGAACCCATTAGTTGTGTTATATTTCACAGCAGCATGGTGTGGACCTTGTAAAGCAATTGCCCCTGTTTTGGAAACGTTGTCTGAACAATACACCACTTCGATTGAGATTGTTAAGATAGATTTAGACATGTTCAAATCCATTGCTTCTACTTATAACGTTACTGCTGTTCCTTCTTTTATCTACTTGAACTCAGGGTCTGAAGTCAACAGAGTCAGAGGCGCTGATGTTGCTGGTATCACTAATGCATTCAATGCCTTATTACAATTGAATCCAAGTGCCGTGAAGAATGGCACTGTTAGTTCTTCTGTTGATGCCACTGAGGCTAAAGAAGTCGAAGCCTTTATTGGTAAAGGTCTGTCTATTTTGAACTCTTCAGTTTTGTTCAAAGATTATGAAAGTTTGAATGGTGTTAAGGTGAAGGATGGCAGTAGAAATGTTTCTGATTTAGTCAGAGCTAACCCTGATGATAACGAACACACTGCTGTTATGTCTGATGCTGATTCACAGTTGTTAGTCCATATTCCGTTGACTAATTCTTCTAAGATTTACTCCATCCTGATCAAATCCAAGACAACACAGGAGGATTCTCAAAAGCCAAACGTGGTCAAGATATGGTCAAACAGAACGGGAATAATTTCATTTGATGATGCAGAATCTATCACTCCTGCCCACCATGAAGATATCAGTGACTTTGATAATGACTGGGTGGAAATTAAATTGAAGCTGGTCAAGTTTCAAAAGGTCTCTGCCTTGGACATCTTCTTTGATGGTGACGACGAAGATTTCAACACTATTGTTGACAGAATCTTGATTGTTGGTGTTGATGGTGAACCTAAGCAACAAGGTAAGATCGAAAAGATCGAACATGAACATTGAAACTGTCTACATGTTATACTACAAGCGAAATATACACGTAAAACCTTCTTTCAATAGCAATAGAGTAATTAAAAGTAGAAATATAAACAAAAAAGGAGGAGAGTATCCATCTAATGCTCAAATCAAATGAAACACAAAAGACAGAGAATGACCGAATAAGCACTTATATACAACAAAGTGTTTAATCGAAGATTTCAGAAACGTTACTTGGCAATTCTTCAATTTGGGTGGAGTAGAACTTTTCGATTTCTCTCAACATACCAACATCTTGTTCAGTGACGAAGTTGATGGCTCTACCCTTTCTACCGAAACGACCACCTCTACCGATTCTGTGGATGTAGTTTTCCTTGTTGGATGGTAAGTCGTAGTTGATGACTAAGGAGACTTGTTGGACATCGATACCTCTGGCCAATAAATCGGTGGAGATCAAGATTCTGGAAGAACCGGTTCTGAATTCTTGCATGATGGTGTCTCTTTCTTGTTGGGTCAAGTCGGAGTGGATGGCAGAAACAGTGTATTGGTTCTTGGTCAATTCTTCAGTCAAGAATTCAACTTTTCTTCTGGTGTTACAGAAGATAACAGCTTGGGCGACAGAGATGGAGTCGTACAAATCTAACAAACAGTCAAACTTGAATTCTTCCTTTTCCAAGTTGATGAAGTATTGCTTGATACCTTCTAAGGTCAATTCGTCCTTCTTGACTAAGATTCTGACTGGGTTTCTCATGAACTTAGTGGTGACTTCTAAGACGTCTTGTGGCATGGTAGCGGACAACAAGACAACTTGGGTAGTTTCTGGTAATAATCTGAAAATGTTGTAGATTTGTTCCTTGAAACCAGTGGATAACATTTCATCGGCTTCATCCAAAATGAACATCTTGATCTTGTCGGTCTTGAAGAAACGACGGTCAATCATGTCGAAGACTCTACCTGGGGTACCGACAACAATTTGAGCACCGCTTCTCAAGGCGTCAATGTCATCCTTGGTGGAGGTACCACCAATGGAGGCATGGACGGTGACGTTTAAGTGAGCACCGATGGATAAGACAACCTTTTGGATTTGTAAGGCCAATTCTCTGGTTGGAGCTAAGATCAAAGCTTGGGTGGACTTTTCGTTTTCATCAATTCTTTGTAAAGCAGAGATGGTGAAGGTGGCGGTCTTACCAGTACCAGATTGAGCTTGAGCTAAAACATCGTTACCTTCAATAATTGGCAAAATAGCACGTTGTTGAATGGAAGATGGGGTTTCGTAACCGTAACCGTAGATACCTAGGGGAATTGTTAGTATTCAAAGATTCTGAAATTAAAAGTAAAAGTCTTTCTGTAGAAGCTCGGCGAAATAAAGGAGATCAAAGAAGAATCAAAAACAAATCAACCACTATAAAATGAGAATTAAGAACTGAAACAAAGAAGCAATTTGATGTCTATCCTCCTCTTGTAATCAAGTCCATGCCAATGATCGTATATAGTTGTCTGAGTGTTTGATGAAAAAGTTCTTTGGTTGATTAGTCTTGTTTGAATTCCCTTTAAAATCTTCCAAGTGCATTCTCAAATCTGTCACTTACCTCTTAAGATGTCCTTCTTTAAGTTTAAGTCATCGAAAGAGTAAACGAGGGTGTTGTAGTTAGTTTCGATTAAGTTGGAATCGATTTCAGTGATACCGTCAGCCATGTTGATTGATACTGTTGTTGTGGAGCAAAAGAATCTAATTCATTTGAGCTTCACACCACGTATTAGGTGGTCTGTCCAGGTTTTTTCTACTTTTTTTTTATAACTTTTGTCAACGCTGTTAAAATTTTTTTTTATGCAACGAGCGTTTTTAGAGTCTTCTCACGTGAGATTGCTCGGATGTCCGTAGATCTAACCGCGAAGAACGTCCCGGAAATTAGAGTTACAGTCGCATAATGATACATGTGCAATAATAGGACTGATGTCACTGATTAGCTAAATTTAAATTATGTTATTGAATAAGGAAAGGTCCCGTTTTTTTTTTTTCACAAAACAATACAATGACGTGAAGCATTGATAAAATTTTATTTCTATTTTTATTTTCATTTTTTTTTATTTATGTGCTTCTAAAAAGACACCTGTAATCTACAACACACCACTCAATACAAACACTTAACGAGGATAGGTCAGACTTCAAGCTCTTCCATCAAATCCTGTTCAAGCTGTGAGACCTCAAGAGCACCAGTTCCCTGATAGAAGGACGAGTTTTGTTCGGAAATAGCAGATTCTGGTTCTTCCATAGTTGGAGAATCAATAACTTCATTGGTTTCATCTTGTTCTTCTGAACTGCTTTTAAATCCAGAACATTGTAAAGAATGTAAATCTTCAACAATTTGAGGCAAAGATTTCTCAGGCTCGTCATCATCAAGATCTGGCTCAATTGGTTGAGTCTCTGGAGGAACGACAGCGTTGGTTTCGTTAACGGAACCAATTCCCTGAATATTATCATAGAACTTCTCAAGTTCCTTTAATCTCTCGGTTTCAGCAGTATCCAAAGCAACTGAGGACTTTCTTCTAGTTTGTTCTTGAATTCTTCTATCTTCTTCCTCTTGTTTCTTATCTCTGATTTTCTTTAACAAAGGCAAGGACTCCCATGGCTCATCAAAGGAAGCTGGATCACTAACAACATGTGTAAAGACTCTTGTAGCAGGGACACGTCTATTTTCATATTCCCATGGGAAAATGGAAGGCGCGTTCCAAGAAGCCTGTGGTTCCATGATAACTGGTGCTGGAGTCGATTCGGTAGATTCTGGATCAGTGGTATACGACTCTTCTTCAATGTGCCCATTGCCAGAGTAGTACTGAGGTTGCTCTTGCCAGTCCTTATATTGGTTCAGATCAGTTGGGAAATGTTCAGCTTCTGGTTTACCACCAGTTGGTGGCTCTTCATAAGCTGGGTTCCATTGAGCTTGATCTTGAACTGTCTCAAATAGTGAGTAAGACTCAGGGTTAGTTAAGATTTCTACTTCTCTTTGAGCGTCTTCGTCGTTATGATAACCGTAACTAACCTGTTCTTCAGCTTGACAGAAAGGAACAGGGTCTTGTTCAATTGGCTGTTCAGTCTCAGCTGTCTCGTCAAAGGAAACCTCAACCTGCTGAGATTCTTCAGACAAATAAGGATTGTAGTAAACTGGCTCAACACCATCAATGGTCTTCTGAATGTTCAAGTCATGGCCAAAGAAGTCAATGTACTTCAACCACCACTTATCTCTCAAATTACCAAACAAACCAGGTTCATGCCAAGGTTTAACAGCACCGATGAAATGGATGACATGGATATCCCTTTCAAAGAATTGATAGGCAGGTTGGTATTGGTAATGGATGGAAGGAGTGACGTTGTAGAGAAATGGTAATCTGACCCATTGTCTTTCACCTGGAGAATCAATTTGGAAGAATTCGTTCAACAACCCTTGATCAGCACCATCGAAAGAAGGATTATTAGAGTTGGTGATTTTGGAAAGAAGATCGTTGTAAATTTTCAAAGATGGTTTGATCAAGAACACACCGGAGTTGAAAATATCTGGCCAGCCAGAATCAGGAGATGCAACGATTTGGTTTTCGGTGATAGCTTGGAATTGCTGGAACAAGCCACAAATCGGTTTGATTGGTAAAGTATCCGAGTCTAAGTAGAGGACAGTGTCGAATTGAGTCAAATTGAAAACATTGACCTTGGAGAAAGTTTGGAACAACTCTGGTCTTTGTAAGAGTTTCAATTCTTCAGAATCTTGGCTAGCATTGATGGATCTGATTTCAATGATATCATCGAAACAAGCAGACAGTTGTTGATATTGAAACTCAGTTAGAGTGGCGGCTAAGAGAACAACCAATTTAACATCTTGTGTTAAGCCCAATTGTCTTAATGTCTTCGAAAGAACCAAAGCACCTGGAAGGTAAGAAGCTGAGAATAATAAAGTAACAATAGCGTTAGTCATACTGTTAGTCGCAATCTCAGAATGTATAAGTATGTGCAAAAGAGACGTATAGTGAAGTTGTCAAAACTGTGGATGTAAAAAAAAAAGGAGCGAAGTTTGGGTTCAACCAGCAAAAATGTATAGTTAAAACAACAGGAAACAAAATGTAAGACTTTTTAAGGTCTACTGAAGTATAATGGGGGATATCTGAAAGGATTCAGTTGATAGTCAAAAACTCAGTTTTGCCAATATTCAACCAGGTGAAAAATAGAGGAAACAAAAACTGTTAAGGGGTAAAAACAAGGGGGGGGGGGCGGATAACGAGTGAATAAACGAATGTACTGGAGACGAACCTTAAGGATACACAGTTTCTGTTATTGAAGAGATTATTGACAGCAGATACCACAATAGAAACACTTAGGACGGGTGTTTTCAAGGTAAGGAGAGACCCAAATTTCAAGAATCCATAATATATTTAAATGTTTTTGGCAGCTGTCGCTTGTTTGTTTTGATTGATAGGAGTTAGTACCGCGCATCGAGGACTCCAGATTTCCAGACAGACGTCGTCAATTTATGTCGGCCACAGACAGGCGGCAGGAAAGAGGCAGCACTTGTTGAGAAAGAGAGATTCCCGCTTTTCCCCAACATCGATGTTAAGAGGTTTTGGAACAACAAAGGTGAAGAGTATTTGTTATTTATAAAAGGATCATGAATTCCAGTGCTTTGTATAGCCATCAAAATCCCTTGAGAGTTATTCCAGGACTAACCATTATTATAGTTCTGATTAACTGATAAAGCTGAGGCCTTTAAGTTCAGAACTTCAGTCCTCCAGCCTCCCACTTAACGATCTGATAGCAGTTTGTGTATATACTTGCATATGCCAACGTAGTCTGCTGCAAAGTACTTTCCAGGTGAACTTACCCGACTCACGAGCCACCAGAGTTAGGCCACAACTTACAAGGTTAGAGCCGATTTTCCCGAGGTATGGCTAGATCACCTGATCCACAGTAAGCCCTATTATATTGTCACAGGACCTCTCTGTCTTTGACAAGGACATAATATGTACCTATTAATAAACAATTGGTTCACAAGTTCATAGACCTGATCTATATACGAAAAAGCAGCTACAATTATATGAAGGTATACCTTTACATCTGTTTCGGATTCATTAAAAGAAATGCAATATATATACCTCCATAAAACAATAATTAATTAACTTAAAATATGACTTTAATAATTTGAATGAAAATTTATAAAATACATCCATTTAACGGGAGTAACTCCAGACGTTCTTTAACAAACCATCTCTTTGAGCTAATCTGTTTAAGGAATCGTCAGCTTCACCTCTGGATCTGATGTAACCGGATAAAGCGTAAGTGGTGAAGTCACCAGCGATGGCTCTACCTTCTTCGTCAACGTTGACGATGTTGATTTGAACAGAAGCGTGGTCCTTAGCTTTGATGATTCTGTTGGAAGCAGAACACTTTCTTGGGACGTATAATTCAACCTAAGTTTATCTTGTTAGTACATGGGCTCAAATGATAGGTTTACATGGGCATCAGGGGGTCAGACATTGGTTCCTCACGAGTTTTTTTTGATTCAAACATATTAATCTGAGAATGGGAAAAGTGTTTGATATTTACAGGTCAATGATAGCAATATTGTGGCTTTAAGAGATTATAGTTGAGGTAATAGAACGGTATTGCATTCAGAGATGTTATGGTAGTTGATAAAACCGCAAACATCACAACCTTCTACTTAACTTGATTCCCAGTGAGAGATTCCAATAAGTTATGACATGGTTTTCTTGATTTGTTGATATGATAAATCATGATGTGGGTGAGAAATTCTGAGTTTGTATTAGTGAATAAGCTCTTGAAAATGCCAATACAAAATTAACAAAAAAACTCTTGAATGAAATGATAGTTGTTGTTTTCTGGTGAAGTCTAGTGTCCTTTCCCTTAGCATCGTCTATGGACTTACAAGTTGACCTTTATCGTTTTCCATCTTGACTAGTTTAGTTGGCGATACACCTCTTCAAAGACCTCTGCAGTGCCTACACGCTTACTATGGGAGACGGGTTGAAAAGTAATAAATTTTGTTGATGTTTTTCCAAAACGCACGCCCATCAGCTTCCCGCGCCAACTATCCAATTCCACCGTTAATCCAAGTTACTTCATAGTGAAGAATCTAAGAGCCATTCGCGAATATTGCCCAATACAGGAGTTTTTGAAGAAAAAGTTCCCAGTGTTGCGCAGCTTGGTTTTTTTGCTGAGAAGTAGTGTGCGCGAAAACGTTTTGTGAGTCTTTTGCAAAAGAATTGAAACTTTGTTGGCAAATGTAAATGTTCGGGTGTTAACTTTTGTTCCACTTCAGGGTTAGTCACATGATGAAAATTACTGATTTAGGGCTTTGTATTTCATAGCCTATCAGCTATCAGGTTGAAATAAAATGTAAGCAAAACGCCAAAAGTGGAAATATTTGGTATAGTTCAGATCGAAAAAATTTCGAGAGAGATGAGATAACCCGTACTCAAATAATAATAGATAACAAACATTAATTGTATACCGATATTGCATAATTGACACATATATTATTTCTATATAATTAGTCACAGATGACCATGAATCCACCTAAGAGAGAACTCAGTAATCCTGGTTCACCAGAAACCAAGCCTGTTAACAAGAAACAAGATGTTGATGAGAAGGAGTTGCCAGTTTTAGATCTTGAAACAAGTACAACTGATAAGACAGCTGTGTCCAATGAAGAAAAGCCAAAGTTCAGAAGGGAAAAGCAACCACCAAAGCCAAAGAAGAGAAAATACAAAGCTAAGGACATTGACGAAACTTCTCCAGCTGGGATTCTTCAGTTTGAAATCTCTGAGATTTTACAAGAAAACAAATTGACCCCAGATGATATTTCTAATGACATTTCTTCCATCTTGAACGATTCCGAAGCTTACCATAAGTACCATAGAGAGGTTGAGAATGTCGAAATCCTCAAGTTGACTTCTAACGGTGAGGGGTTAGCTCTGATCAACAACCCAGTTGAAACTCAAAAGAAACAAGTTGTCATTGTTCCATTTGCCATCAAAGGTGATATTGTGACCATCAGAGTTTTCAAAACCCACCCAAACTACACTGAATCTGACCTTTTAAAGATTGAAACCGGTGCTTCAGACAGAGACAACTCTCTCATACGATGTGAGTACTTTGGTAAGTGTTCTGGTTGTCAATACCAACAATTGACTTACGACACTCAATTATTGTACAAGAAACAAACCATTGAAAATGCCTACAAATTCCTCGCACCAAAGTTAAAGATCCCAGAAGTCTTAAGTACGATTCCATCTCCAAAGGAATTCAGCTACAGAACCAAATTGACTCCACATTTCGACATTTCCAAAAGAGTTCCACAAATTGAACAACCAGCTTTCGGGTTCGGAGCAAAGGGTAAGTCCAGCTGGAGAGAAACCAAAGGTGGTTGCAAGTCTATTGTTGACATCGAAGAATGTATTATTGGTACCGAGATGGTCAACATTGGGTTAACAAACGAACGTAAGAGATTAGAAACTACATGGAAGAAGTATAAGAAGTCCGCCACCATTCTATTAAGAGAAAACACCAAGGTCATCAGAGACACAGAAACTCCAATCCAGGAACAATTAGACCCTGCCTCCACAGATGCCGAGAACAAGATCTCATACATTGAAGAAACTAACGGCGAAGACAAATTGGCAAAGACCTGTGTGACAGAACCAAGACAAATCGTCACCGAATATATCAATGGTTTCACTTTTGAATTTTCAGCCGGTGAATTCTTCCAAAATAACAACTCCATCTTACCAAAAGTCACTGAATACGTCTGTTCCAATTTGCAAATCCCAAGACCTGAAGGAACTCCATTATACCTAGTTGACGCATACTGTGGTTCTGGTCTTTTCTCCATCACTGCTTCTAAGGGTGTTGATAAGGTTGTTGGTGTGGACGTTAGTAAGGAATCCATCAAGTTTGCCAAGATGAACGCTGAGAGAAACAATGTCAAGAACGCCGTCTTCATTGACGGTAAGGCTGAGAAGATCTTCAATGAAATCGACACGCCTAATGATTTGACTTCCATTATCATTGATCCTTCAAGAAAGGGCTGTGATTTAGTCTTCTTGAACCAACTGTCTACTTACAAGCCTGCTAAGATTGTCTATGTCAGTTGTAATGTCCATTCCCAGGCTAGAGATTTGCAACAGTTCTTATTGGAAACTGAAAATGGTCATGAATATAAGATTGAAAGTTTGAGAGGGTTCGATTTCTTCCCACAGACCCATCATGTTGAATCTGTCGTTGTTTTGTCTAGAGTTTAATACCTAATTAAACAGGATTTTGTTTAATTCCGGTACTTTTACATATCTGTAATTTGCATAAAATCACAATATTAATCAATCATATAATTATAAACTTGTAAATATGTAATCGAAGATGTTTTAATTACTGGACTGACTTACGGAATTTTTAAAAGCTGCATATATGACAATTCTGGAATTAGAAGCCCGGAATACGTTTAAAGAATAAATATCTTGTGGCTCAAATACCATCAGTAATTAATTAGTAGTTTAATTGAGATTTACATGGTTAAGCATCAGATTACTTCGATGTCATCGAAAAAAAAGAAAAAAAACCATAAATTAGCAAAAAGATCGACAAAAGTTCACTAAACTTCTAGAATTGGGATTAAAAATGTGGAGAAGATTACTTTTCCATCATAGTCATATAAGATCGGGCAAATTTACTATTGGAATTGATCAGGTCCCGGGACTTTTCAAACTCTTGAAAATTGCCGATCTGAAGTCACGAGAAATTTAGCGAACCTGTAATATCAAGCACTAGATCAAATTTAACCGGAGGAACGGAGGGACATATAGGCTAATATTGTTTTTTTCAAAAAAGTTTAGGCTATTTGTTAGGCCGATTTAGGCTATTATATTTGTTGAAACCGACCTACTAGTACATCTTCTTGAGTTTGAATTTTGTATTGTTGTCAAAATACACAATTATTTTAATCTTCTTCAACCGAATTTTCACCACATTTCAATTTAAATTTGATGTTTATAAAAACATTGAATGGGGTGTTTAATCAGATCATATGGAAAATTTACTATATTCCCGAAAGTTGAAACGTTTTTCATCAGCCCCGGGGCCGATTCGAGATTTGATTCAATTAATAATTTCCCATACTAATATTATTGTAGGAACTCCGAAAGACTTAATTAAATTACGGCGCCGCGTATATAAACGATATCTGTTGTTTAAAGACGTTGCCGATCATACGTGCGTACAGATAAGTGCATTTCCCATATCATATTTGAGTTTCCCCACAGGCTACCGGGTACCTATAATTTAGGGCTCAGACCTCTCGAAATGTCCAAATTATTTGGATGTTTGAAGGAGTTTTAAGGACATTTTAACCTTAGATATTGGAGTTGTAATATATTATAAATTGTCCCTCTCAGTTCTTGATCATATAACTATTGTCCCATTTTTCATAAATATCGAGAACTGTTACTAATATTCACAGCTTGAAAGTTTGAGTTAGTTTTTGAATTATATCTCGAATGTTAATTAAGGTCAATCAGATTAATTAGCTAGGTAGTCCAGATCTCTTCTACTAGGGGTCCAGGAAAAACTTAAGAGATAGGCTATGAGATGTTACTGAGATTAGCATGGTTGGCGTTGTAGCTCAATATTAATTCCTCGGGTCCAATTGGAATTTGGGACACACCAGCCACCTATCGGTGTTATAGGTTAATCCCCGCCAAAGTTTTATTATAACTTATCTGATGACAGAACAAAATTTTGATATTACCTTAAAGAACTGATCATTAGCAAAGAATAACCAAGAAGACTGAAGAGCTAGATTCAGCTAAAGTTGTAATTTTGTCAACAAAATAGGCAGTGATTATTAACTTAGACACTAGTCGTACGAGATCTTGTGCATGTGATAATAAGTTAGTTGAATCTTAGATTTAATGGTCTAGAGTAATTGCGGGGTATAAGTAAAATTGGTGTTAATTAATGGATAGATTCAATTAATTAACAGATCATGATCTATTCTATAATTGACAATTAAATAATATAATTAGTACAAATATTTCATGTTCCAAATGCGCGACTGATGCATGGACATGAACCTGTGCGTAATTTTTTCCTTTTTTTTTTTTACACTGGTGCCCCGGGAATATTCGTTGGAGCAACACAAGCTACAGGCTACGGCCTACAGCAACCAGCTTGGTACAGCCTACAGTTGTGTGACCTATGATTTCATTTTAGGAAATTGTCCGCGGGCAAAATGAAAGCCTGGGGAATCAAGATGCGGCAAAAGTCGATCTAACTATGTAGTAGAAAATTTATATCATGAAGTTGAATTGGTTATTTCTCTGAGCTTATGATCTATTTATATTT
>JAKUBK010000087.1:0-15840 GCA_030566875.1 Waltiozyma chaumierensis | reverse complement strand
AGTACCTCTTCACGGCAGCTTATAACATCAAGATGCATTACATACCTACAGGTTATAACGAAGGAGTATTCTACACTAAGGTTGACTTCTACCATGCTATTTTGTTTCCTTGTATGGGTGAATGTGCTCCTGTGACTCCAAAGCCTTACCCTGGAAGAAGAACGGATCCTGTTAGAAAGTTTTTTGGTGGGAATCCTCATTGAGTTCAATACGTTAAAGATCTCTAATAATATCCATGTACAACTAGATCTATAGTCGTTCTAAAACGATATGTCAATTTATATAAATTATTATTATTATTATTATTATTATTATTATTATTATTATTATTATTATTATTATTATTATTATTATTATAGTCTCACAAGTTACATATATACGTTGATATATAGTATTTGATCATAAGCGTACTAGATAGGGAAAAAATAGAAGGCTGAGAGGCAGTTTGACGTACAGCTTATGCATCACGCACTACACATGCAATGCAAGGAACCAGCTAGACCTAGACCAAGTTCTCAATGAACATTACAAGAATGGCACAGTGCTATCAAAACGTCGTTGAAAAATAGTAACAAAACCTACTTTTAGAAAATACTTGAAAAAAACTAAGTGTAGTTTAGGAATATATACGCACTCTTATATATATAATTAAGTTGGTCGCCATTTTATCAGTGGACCGAATTTCTCTGTCTAACTTCAATGCATATATGTTTTTTTTGGCTTAGTTCTCAGAGTTCTTTTGATACAAACATTAACTAAACGATCTTCAGAAAACGCAATTTCTACAAGAAATGAGAATAAAAACAAACCCCAACATACTAAATAGGGGAAAGTTTTATACTTTTCATCCTGGACCTCATGCACTAAGGAAAAGTATAAAAAGGAAGGAAGTTTCTAATGTTTGTATGCTTATTCATACACTTTAACAGAATCTTGTTCGTTAATACTTTCAACAAACTACAACAAAAAAATTATCATTATTTATGAATAATAATATACCAGAATATTCAAACTTAAATAGGAATAAAAATGTCCAACCAATACCCTATTGTCTACTACAACCCTGGAGGAGTTACATGCTCTGAGAACGATGAGGAAGTATTTGTTATTAACGTTGAAGATATACGAACTAGCTCTTCTACTGCAGTCTCAATTTTTTATGGTCAATTAGATACTGCAAAACGAGTTCCAGTATTTGAGAGCGAGTACTCTGACGAAGCTGTCCAGGTTTACTTCGATAGAAACAAACGGACTATAAACATTCCAATTATGAACACATCTGAAAACTTGTTTTTCGGCTACCAACTTGAGGGCAACTCAGACCTTCTTGGCAAAGGAGCATATGGTTCTGTATCATCCGCAACATTGGTTTACTACTATACTGAAGCATACTGTGAAGGTACTTTGGTCGTTCCACCTGACCAGCATCCAGAAGAAAACTTCCATAACAAACAGTTGGGTACTGTTGCTGTTAAAACCATTCAAAGAACAGAAAGAGAATCAGATTTGCTTAATCAATGTAAAGACCTTGAAGTTGCTTTCATTCATGGAATTCCTTATCATAAAAACCTCTTATCAGTTTATGGTCTCTTTGTCGACAAGGAAGAGAATACCTTAAACATAGTAACTGAGAAAATGGAATTTTCTTTAGGTGATCTTCTCCGAAAGAAAAAAGCACAAGATTCAAATTTCCGATTCTCATCAGAGACAATCAGATCCATAGCCACACAAATATTAGGCGCTTTAGCTCATATGCATAGACATGGATATATGCATTGTGATCTCAAGCCTGATAATATTCTTCTCTCAGAAACTAAGAACTATTACAGTGCAGATGAAATCAAAAAGAGAAACATCGAAAATCAAGAATACGTAGTGAAACTCTGTGATTATGGTCAAGCCACACCTATCGATAAAGGTACCAGATATAATCAGTTTGGAACTATAAATTACAACTCTCCAGAGATGGCTTTAGGGGAAGGTGATTATGACGAACCGTCCGATATATGGGCATTTGGCTGCGTTTTATATTTCATGATGTCCCTTAAGAGTTTATTTCATCCATATAAAAAGAAAACACAAATGGATGCTATTTTGAATGTTTTGGGGACGCCATACTCATATCAGTGTGATGATTCCTTAATTTATGGTTATGACAACCGAATGGCTATGGCTTTGACCTCTATGGGATATGAAAGACATTTTGATTTTAAAGCCACTACGGTTCCTGATTGTCTTGGAGATCGTTTTGAGAGTGATTATTCTGAGATTTGTGAGATTGTAACCAAGTGTTTATTTTGGGACCCTGATGCAAGACCAGCAGTTTCTCAATTGCAAGAGATGTCTTTCTTCCGAATTTCGACCTCTATTTCACAAAGAGTGTCCCTTAGACAAAAACATTATTAGTTTTTTGTGTGATAGTTTGTTGATGGTATTAGAGATTTATAACTGACGTACATAAACACACACACATATATATATATATATAATTGAGCAATAATCTAATAACTTTAAGTGTAACCCCTTTTCCGCTACTAAAACCCCTTTGCCTCATGCACAGTACTGCACTGGCATATTCAATATATTTTGTCTGGGTCAATTTGGAGTTACAAATAAGGACCTATGAAAGAACACCAGTAAACAATATCTATTTCTTATATAAATTAACTCAAGATAGCTCTATATTCTTTAAAATCATTTAAAAATATTCATAGACCATACAACTTAATAGTGCATATATGCTTCTTATTCAAATCCGTTCCCATTTCCAGCATGAGGACTTCCACCATTCATGTTATAGACCATACTGGCCTCGAAAGGATTTGGTTGTTGTAATGATGGTGTATTCACATAGGAAGATGAGCCTGTCAAAAGTGGGTTACCGTTTTGTTGATGGACTAGTTGTTGTGCAGCTTGAGCCTGAGCCTGTGCTTGTGCTTGAGCTTGAGCTTGAGCCTGAGCCTGAGCCTGGGCTTGAACTTGGACCTGTGTAGATGGGGTTGAAAGCTGTTGATGCATGTTCATGAAAGGTGTTGGCATTTGTGGGATGGACATCACTGAAGGAATTGACGATAATAACGGATGTTGATGTTGTGGCAATGAAGTTGGTGGAGACGTAGAACTTGTTGGTTGGATCACCTGTGAGGTGTAGTTATCATTGACTAAACGATACGAAGACACTTCCAACATAATGGTGACGTCCTTTGTGGCTTTTGTGAGATTGGCAAGGTATGGTTTGATTTCTGATAGCATCAACGGTTGGTCGTTGATGATTGATTTCGTAGAGGCCAAAATGGTGATGATCGATTTCAAAAACAAGTTGATTTCATCGTAGAACTTCTTCTTATCTGGTACAGTGAAAGCTTTCAAAGCCTGGAAGTTGGAGATCTTAAGCTTGATCCTCTTGTTCAAATCCATAGAGCTGACTAAAGTATTGGTCAATTCCTTGATCTTGTTCAATAGCTGGGGATTGGTTGGTTGGTCTTCACTTTTGGCTGTAGCAATAGCTGATCTTGAAATGGAATTGTTCAACTCGGAATAAACAACTTGTGCCGATTGTAAAACATTGTTCAAAGATTCATACAATTTCTCGTCGTTTTCCTTGAATTCGTTGACTTGTTGTGGAGAAACAGTGGCTGAGGATATCAATTCTGGTAATCTTTGAGAACTCGAGCTCGAACTTTGCTGAACTTGTAATGAATGGGCCATTACTCTTTTTGAAGAATCTGGAGACAAAATCTTATAGGCATTCAGAACCTCATTGTAAGACAGAAACAAGGAAAGATAGAAACTTCTCAGAAACTGTGGCTCGATGTTTTTGGTGTACAGAACCAACTTGGCATTTACCAAATCAATCAACTTCTTGAAAATCTGAACCGTGGAAACAACGATCTTGATGAACTCCTCCATTGGGCTGCGGATCACTGCCAACCCTTCGTTTTTCTCCAGCACTTCGACCAGATGGTCAATCATAGTCTTGGAGCTGTAGAGATTCGAGACAACTTCCACAATGATTTGCTTGTCTGTGCAGAATGAGTTCAGCTTCTTCAACATGGATTGAAACTCAGAGATGGAAAACAGCAACTTCCTGGAGATGTCAATGATTCTGAGCTGTTTGAAGTCCAATCTGGTTTCCGGTAAAGCCGACAGTCTCTTGAAGTAGTCGTTGGATTTGTGCTCTGGAATGGAGTCTAGTCCTAAGCTTGAGTTTGGCGAAGAGGAGGAAGAAGGACCAAGATTGCTGTTGCTGTTTCCACTACTGCTATTGAAGTTCAATATCAACTTCTGTGTATGTTCGCCTTGCGCGTGTGCCGAGTCTAACGCAGTGTATGATCTGTTTCTTGTTTCCACTTTTGACACCTCGTTCGGTCTTGTGTCCACTGCAGATTCGTTGACTGTTTCTTGAGTCGTTCTACTCACGATTATTCCCATTCTCTTTGATGCTTTGGAGCTGACATGACTCTCAGACACACTTCTCGATCTTTCCAGACCTGGATTTAAGATGTATTGCGCCTGTGTCTGGGCTTGCTGCTGCTGTTTCTGTTCTTCCACCGTCTCTTTCACTGAGTGCAAGTACGCTTTGATCTCACCTAACCAGTCCTGGCTGTTTCCAACATCGATCTTCTTCAGAAAAGTGAAATCTTTAGCGTCAAACGGATTGTTTTCCAACTCAATAAGTTTCAAATCTTGTAACTGTAAAAGCTCCAATGGGATTCTATCGAATCTGTTCTGCTTTATACTTAGAATCTTCAAAGTTTTCCTCAAATTGCCAAGTTCCACTGGTAAAGAAGTCAAGCCATTGAAACTGATGTCCAAAATCTCCAAATTGTCCATTCGAGTCAAAATCTCAGGGAACACTGTGAACTTATTGTCGTGGATATCCAAGTATCGTAAGTGTGCGAGCCTATTGAAATACTTCGGCAATGTCGAAATATCGTTTTGTTGTAGAGACAATCTTTCAGCATGTTCTTTGATCAATTCTATGGATTCTGGTGGGATGGTTTGGATATGAAGTCCGATAAGTCGAAGTCCTTGATTATCAGGTGCCTGATCCAGTCCAGGATCTGAAAGTTTGGACAGCTCATCATTGATAATCTGCATTAGCCTTGTTCGACTTATCTCTGGAATAGCTGGTTTTGTCGCGGTTGACATGATTTAACGTGTTGATGATCGTGGCTGTTAAACAAAAGAGAGGTGGGAAGGACACTTCTGAAGGATGGTAGGAACGGATGGTTGATATACAAACAGAATTTGAGTTGACTATGGTGTATCAACAATATATGTATCTGAGAACCTGAAAACCCCCAACACACAAGGTATATTTATATTTCAATCCTTGATCATAAAAGAGGAAACTTTAGTTACTAACTGTTCCTTTGGTTATTTTTTTAGCCCGACAGGATTCCCCATAAGCCGTGCATTTAGTGGTGGCGCAAAAGTGGCGTTTGGAATGTGTGGATGATTTTCGCAATTCTTCATTTGGCGCAAAATTTTAACAACAAAATTTGACAATAATTTTAGCTCTAGATCTTAGGATTCATTTCCGATCCCGCCACGTGATTGACACCGGAAATAATTCTATATGTGTGTGAAAATCCGAAAACTCAATTCGATTTGATTCAGATAATCCAAAAGGGCGGCAATAAACAAACTGACAGAAGACATGGAACGGTTTAACTACACAATTCCCCCACTAAACATATAAAAAGTTGTAACAGTCACATAATATGTCTGTAGCTGCTACACCTGATGTTGAGACTCCTCAAACAGCTCTAAAGAAAGCTAAGAGACCTCAAAGATTACCAACCGATCTTATAGGCCAACTTGAAGATCAACTAGAAGATGACCCTTTGAACCTCAAGACGTGGGAACAATATCTCAATACTATCAGAAAGAAGGATAAGACAGAGCAAGTACGTGAGACTTATGAATCATTCTTAAAGAAATTCCCATTCATTTCCAAACAATGGGTCAATTTCATTGAATATGAGCTTGAAAGAAGTGAATTTGAAAAAGCCGCTGAATTGTTTAAAAGATCTTTAATCAAAGTTTCAGGGGTAAATCTCTGGAGATGTTATATTAGTTACGTCCGTCGTAAGAACAACTTGATTACTGGTGGAGAAGAGGCTAGAAGAGCCATCTTCAAGGCATTTGATGCTGCTATTGATAAGGTTGGTATGGATCCTGACTCCGACTCTTTATGGAATGAATACATCGAGTTCATTGACTCTTGGAAACCAGTGGCGCATTATGATGAACAGCAGAAGATTGATATTAAGAGAAATGTATACAAAAAGGCTTTGAAGCTACCATTGAAAAATCTAGAGACGCTTTGGGCTAATTATACTACATTCGAGACAGAACTCAATACTTCCACTTCCAGAAAGTTTATCAGTGAGATGTCTGGTGCTTATATGAATGCTAGATCTTGGTTGAAGGAATGGAGTAATATCACTGCTAATCTTGATAGATTATTTGAACACCACGAGAACAAGGAAGAGTTGGTTGCTCAGTTTGGTATCTGGATGAGTTGGGTCAAATGGGAAAGAAGTAATAAGTTGGCTTTAGACGATGAGAAGTTGAACTTAAGAGTCGATTATGTCTTCAAGCAAGCTACAGAAAGAATAATTTTCCTCCCTCAATTATGGTTTGAATATGTTGCCTTCATGGATGACACTAAATATTACTCGAACCAGAACAAGTTTGATACTTTAAATGAAGGTATTACTGTTAACCCGATGTCCTTTTTGTTAAACTTCAAGTTAATTGAAAAGCTAGAGATTGAAAACAATGCCACTTTGGTTGAAAAGAAGTTTGAAGAACTTGTTGAAAGATTTGAAGCCATCCATGAAGAGAAATCCGCTGAAGCTGAAGAGGTCAAGGAAAGACTTGTTGCCAATGAAATCCAAAGACTCAAATCTTTCTCATCTCTTGGAGATGATGGCGATGATGAGCCAATGAACGATGGTGATGACACAACGGAAAACACTGTTCAACTAAACGATCAAGCCAAAGAAATGATCTTCAGTAAATCTTCAGAATTGGCCAAATTGAACAAAGAACTTGCCAGTTTAGCCAGAACTATATCTTTAACCAATTGTGAATTTTTAAGAAGTACGAACAGGTTAAAAGGGTTAAAGGGGACAAGAGCTGTCTTTGCTGTGGCACGTAAGAAGAGAAACACAGTGACACATCATCTTTTCGTAGAGAATGCTAGAATGGAAGAATTAAATGATGGTAGAAAATACGCTATTAAAGTTTTTGATCTTGGTATGACGCCAGGTCGTTTTGGGAATGATGGTGAATTTATCTTCAAGTATTTGAAGTTCCTTATCAAGATTAACGACTCTATCAACTTCAACGCTGTGTTCGAAGGTACTATGAACTCTGATAAATTCGACAAGATCGAACCACAATGGCTAATTGCTATTTTCAAATTATACCTCTCTTATCAAGGAAACTTCACAATCAATCAAAACAACTTAGACAAATATGAAAAGAAATTCTTCAACAAGTTCCCAAATTATTCCAAGGTTACCATTTTCGCTGATCGTTACACTGCTAATAATGATATGTTCAGTTTGTCTGATTTAGAACTAGATGATGATGTAGACTTAGAAGACAATGATAACATTGTCAGAGCAGAATTACTTAAATCCGAAATGAAACCTATCATCAGCAGAAAGAGAAAACTATCTGACGGTTCAGACCTACAAGCCTTCAATAAGAGACAACAACAACCACAATCTAGTATCTTCCAACAGGACGGCTTCCAATCACAACAGCAACAACAAGATGATTCAGAAGGTAATGGTAAAGATATCATCACTGATGAGATATATAATGTCTTGAGATTATTACCAAAGGCTATCTATCTTAGTAATACCAAGAACTTGGTGAATCCTGAAAGATTGGTTGAATTATTGAAGAGCTTAGGAAATTAATAAGATGATCTTAACACTTGAACTGTGGATATTTCATTTTGGAAACTTTGTTAAATTGATATCTTTTAATTATTAATTGTGCAATACTAATTTATATCACAATCTATCCAATCAGTGTGGTAAATGTAGTTATAAGATGATTAGAATTGTACAGTATATTCAATTCTAAACGATCTATGAGCACTGGGCAGTGGGCAGGTGTCTCCTTCCTGTTCATGCCGACTCACATGCATATATATACAGTATGCATGAATGTTGAGATGACTGCATTTGTGTACATAGAAATCAGCCAATATCTATCTTAAAATTAGTTAGAACAAAAAAATCATCAGGGAATTTCGAGGTTCTAGGCTCTAGCACCAATGATAGGATTGGTTTCTTCTTCATTTGATGTGATATCCGATAACTAACCAGTTTATTCTAAGACCTTTAGAATCTAAGTTTACCAACATGGGACAAACTTCTTGCTGGGTTGGTACAGAAGATAATTTTGGTTCAAAGTTTAATTTGTGAATTGTTTGGTTAATATTAATTCCACAAAGCTGTAGTATCTATTAGTTAATCAATTGTGTACGGTATGGTGAGTTGTATCTCCACTTATAAATGTCTGGTGGTTCATTGTTTGGTTTTGAATCGAAAAATCAAAGACCAGTGATACTACGAAAAAATTAGTAATAATATCAATTATCAGTAGACTCATAACACCATTAAAATGAAAATAAAAAATAAATCGAAACCTTGAGACGTAAATGTTATTATATAAACGCTGTGTTGAAATGGGTGTACAGGGCTGTTGTTAACGGATTCTAGACATCTGCCAATATCTACAGGGTATGAATAATACATCCAGACATCACTCTATGATTACTAATTTATTTCCTATTTCCTAGTGAAATTAGTAACCAATAAATTTATTAAATATGAGAAGACTTGTCTCTTTAGATTGTATCTCCAGTGTACAAAAAAACAACTATTGTGATCATTCATTGACTGCTATTCCAAGGAGTCATCACTATTATAGACCACACAGAATCTTTCAACACTCGAGTCATATGCCCCTCTCTATCTTCAACAACCTACCCAATGAGATCTGGCTCAATATTCATAAATTCAGTGATCATTCGATTCCTACGGTCCACAAACTTTCCATTATCAGACCTGAGATATTCTACCTATATGTCTCTGGGTTTGACTCCTTCAGTGACACGTACGATTCGTTGATTTTCCAAGAACTGTATCAATATCAAACAGATCGATTATTTGAGAATGATTCTGCTGAAGGAAAGATTGTCATTGTGGAATTCATGAAGTCTACTTTGAAGCCTAATTTCAGGAAGTATAAACCTTCTGAAATGAGGGAACTTTCTGTGGCTGAATATTGTGTATTTTCTTCTGTCGACGACCTTACTGAAGATGGGACGTCTTTACGGATGATTCCCTCGGTGGTTCAGAAAAATAAGTTCCCTAAATCATACCAATTCCCAATTCTACAGTCATTGATCTTGCATTGCACAAAGCAGGCCACTCAGAGATTCAACAAGTCCTCAATGTTCTTCAAATTGAATGACAGCGTGTTTCCTCAATTGAAGGAACTTGCGTTTGAGGGCAACAGTAACCCTTTGGTGTTAGAAGATGTGGATCTTTCGTCTTTAGAGAAACTGGCCTTTGCTGGGCAATCACTGCTAACGTCTATTAAGAATGTCAGACTGCCGAATCTCAGAGAGCTCATCATGGATTGTGGGAGAAGGTTCCATAGTCATGCTGACGATGTACAGGATATGGCAATCAACGGCAACTTATTGTCAGTTTTTGATAACGGAACCATTCCAGTAAGAGATCAAATCCAAAGGGGGCTTATCAAGTACCAGAACCCACTATTGGATGACAATCTTCAATTGCCAAGTTTGAAGATCTTGGAATTCAACGTCAGTTTGGTCGATATCGAATCCATCAGAACACCAAACCATTTCTATTTCCTAGACGTCATACCGTTTGAACAGTTGGAAGAGTTCCGATTCCAACTGGAAGACCCTTACAGAGACGTTGAATCACGAATTCCTGGTTCTCCTTCTGATCTGATCCTTCAGATAACTCAAGCTAAGTTGGTCGACCTATTGCCAAGGTGTAAGAACTTGAAGAAATTGAAGATTACGTCTGCTATTGGGAATAATTTCAACTGTGATGAAATTATTGAAGTGCTGTCCCAATTGACCAACTTGGTTGATCTGGAACTTGATACCATTTATGCATCCAAGGTGTTCCCTGACATTGTTCTACCAAATTTGGAGACAGCCTCTTTGAAATACGCCTCTTTCAGTGAATTCATTAACATCAAATCCAACAAATTGACAAAGATGAACCTTACTTTCTTCCCATTCTCTGTTGACTTGTTCGAAGCTTTTGATACTACAAGAACAACAGAGCCTTCCACTGTTGATTATATCAACTCTTTCCCATTCAACCTACCATCCTTGGAATCATTAACTGTTGATATGTACACCCCTTATTGGGCATATAAAGATGGATATCCAGGAGAATGCAAACCACCACATATTATCACCAGAAAGCGTCACTTGGTGGAACAAGATGAAATCTTGAGCTTACCACAGTTGAAATCTCTTCATTTAATTTTCAACTTCCAAGAACTATTCAATTTCTTCAAAACAGCCTCCAATTACAAGGACTTGAGAAATCTACAGAAATTACAATTACATGGTTGGTTCGATGATTTTGAAAACACGGTGGCATACACAAATGATATCATAGCAGACATCAATAAATTAACAGACTCACGTGGTATCATTGAATTAAACCTTCAAGCACCAAACTTACAAAGATTCATAGGCCATTTCTCCAAACAAGCGGTCGTGGAAGTCGATTCCGAATTATTCAAAACACTATCACAAAAGGTTAAATCATTACAATTCCCTTCAAACCTCTTGAAATTACAGGAGTTAGTCCTTGGTACTTCTCATAATACTTTCTCTAATATAAGGATCCACAATAAGAGGAACCCAGAATTAATGAATAATCCAGCTGAGGGATTAAGAATTAAAGCTTTGAAATGGTTTAGTCCCTTTAAACCATATCAGGAGAATATTGTCGCTGTTGGTGATAAGAGGTATAGAGGTATGTTAGATGTCATTTGGTACGATTCTTGAACGAACCTATGATCCTACGGTAAGTATGAATATTATAATCTTTATAATTTAAGATCATAATTTTGTTGAATTCTTGTGTACGTGATTGACTACGCAATTTTTTTTTATGTGTATTTATGTGTGATCAAATTGTAAGGTATTTGATTCATTTGATAAATACTCGATTTTTACTCCCACACATGAAACTTGGAAATGCTAAGATATCAGCTAGCATGTCAAAATCTATACATGTTCACGTAATTAGAGTCTAGTGGCTTTTAAATTCTATTATTTAAGTTTTCAAGTTTCAAGTATCTTTCTGATGTGCTAAAGAAACTTTCAAAATCATTTTTTTTTTTTTTCAATAAACGTTTCAATTAAAATATATAAAACTAATAACACATGTATCTAATTTAACTGATAACTTCTATAAAGACCACCAAACTTCCAATTCAACGTTTCCAAATATTTCTTCATTTCAAACTTCTTAGCTTGAGATTTTCAAATTTAAGTTGTTGCCAACCTTAACATTCATATAAGAGCAATCAATGGATTTCAATTATCTATTGAATGTTCACCTGAAATCTCAAAGAAGTAAGAAACCTTCCATATTCTTCTATTCCGTTAAATATCAATCTGATTTCAAAATTATCAGCTGTTCTTCTTTTTTTTTTTATCAACAATATAATTTCATTCATTCAAATAATAATTAAAAGATCACCTCTTCTTCAATCAACCATGAGAATCTTTCTAAAAAAATGTATAATGTATAAATTTTTCCATTGTCAGATGTGATACTCTTCATGATAATTTTTTTCAACCAAGTCGTCCCAGTGGCCGAGTGGTTAAGGCGATGCCCTGCTATTAAAGTAGCTGTTAGGCATTGGGTTTTACCTGCGCAGGTTCGAATCCTGTCTGTGACGTCATTTTTTTTGATTTTTATGAGGTTTTTCTTTTTCCCAATCGCTGAGAACTTCCCTTACAGTTCCCAGTGATCATTCACAGAACTTCGCGATATTCTGGCCAATACAAAAACCAGGTTGAAGTTTGCGATCCTCGGCACAGGCTCGTGACCAAACTCTTCCAGTTCTGAACAATAAATAATAATATGCTTGAAAGATCTCTCAAATATCATGTTATTAATAAATTTAGGAAAAGGATTGCCTCAGCCTTTATCTTTATATTTTTTTTCCGTGAAACTTCAATACCATATTTCTTATTCAACAGACTCAGTAAGGTCTCCCTGTACATATCTATCTAGCACCCACGACTCAACTATAGCTTGATCTCTCATTCACACATTCTTTCTCGACTACAGTTGTTCTACTATTACACTTTTCATCCTTCACCCAATCTCAATATCACAATGTTACGCACAAATGTATTACGTCAAACTAGATTGAATACCACTCGTTTGAGCTTCAGAATGAATTCATCTGTGGCTCGTTCCAATAAAGATGAGCTAGAAAACTCTATGTTACTAGGGAAGTATCCTAGCCATACCCAACCTAGTAAGACTAAACAGCAATTACAAGAAGAAAATGAAGAAAGAGAAGCCTTAAGACTTCTTGATGAAAGCATCAGAAAAACTGAATATCTCTCCAAGACATTTGCTACTGATTTCAAACATTTGAAGTACCAATTACCAAAGAACTTTGCCACCAATCAACATATCAATATCAACGATACAAATGCCAGTGAACTAAGTTCTATCTTGAAGAAGTTCCAAGCCCCAATTAAATATGCCTTTGCGTATGGTTCTGGTGTCTTCAGTCAAGGCTATACATCCAAAGATACTCAAACAGATATGATCTTCGCTGTGACTTATCCAAACCATTGGCACTCACTTAACATGAAGTACAACAAAGATCATTACTCCACTATGAGATACTTTGGTTGTAATGCTGTTGCTGGTTTACAGGAAGTTGGTGCAGGTGTCTACTTCAATCCATACGTTGAGATTGATGGACAACTTGTGAAGTACGGTGTTGTCTCTGTTCAAAGATTGATTGATGATTTGGCCTCCTGGAATTCTTTCTATTTGGCTGGTAGATTACAGAAACCGGTCAAGATTTTGAGAGATGATTCCATGATTAGATTCTGGAATCAACAGAACTTAAGAGCAGCTGCTACTTTGGCTTATATGAACTTACCAAAGGATCAACCATTCGATGAGTTCCAATTCTATAGAAACGTTACGGAATTGAGTTATAATGGTGATATCAGATATCTTTTGGGTGCGGAGAATCCAAAAAAGATTGATAACATCGTGGAGAAGAACTTTGAATACTTCCAACAGTACTACTCTCCTATCTTCAATGAAGTTATCAAACAAAAGAACTTTGTCTTGCCACCAGGTTTCACAGAAGAAAATGCTAATGACAAATTGAAGGACATTATCTTTAGAACGTCTTCCTTACAAACAGTAAAGGGCTTGTTCACTGCTGGTATTACTAAATCTTTGAAGTATGCTTACGCCAAGAAGATGAAGGCTAGGGGTAATTAAAGCAGGAGTTATACATTGGACTTTGGGTTGGTTGGTATGTTATATTTTTATGTTTTTTTTTTTTTGATTTTTGAAGGGAAATTGGTTTGAGACCATATCCTTCTGTTTTTTTTTTTACATATTAGGGCTATTATATTTAAGAGATACACTTGTTTTTATTTTTGATATTTTAGATCGAGTGTAAAATGCTATGCTATCGGTGGTGTTTCTAATCTGTAGGGTTGTAGAATTACTATTGAGGTTGAATATTTAATATCATAGTCGACTTGATTTCGTATGGTGCAAACGGGCTTTAAAACTTATCTTGAAAAATTACAACTCCATGCCACCCTCATTGTACGGAGCGATCAGATCAGAAGTATCGTATCACCCATCAAATTGCCATCAAGCATGAATCAAACAACCTTGGTCAACCAAGTCAAACAGAATCTATCATTTTACAACCTTTGGACGGATCTTACAGAGATTCAAACCGATAACTTCACACTTCTTCAAGGTCTTCCGAAAGACCCATTAACCGTTCAAACCACCGTTGATAGCACCACAACAGATGTCTCTGGATCTGGAGAAGAGACAAAATCCCTTGAAATTGTCTATCCAATTATACTAGATGATAAGCTGACACCTAAGCAGATTCATTCGTTGTTCCAAGAGGCGAGTAACTTCAAGGGATTCAAAGTTGAGAAGATCATCGCTGCTATTTTGAATGATGACAGTACGATCGTTTACTATAATATTTACAATGGATTGGTTAAACCAAGGAGAAACTGATCTTGGTGATGATACTAGGGGAGTTTGATTGAAACATGGTTAGGTTAGTGTTCGCTATTGTTATCTCTCTGATAAAATCGTACAACATTCATACATCAATAAAAATGAAAACATTGGGAACATCATCTCTATATGCACGGTATAAATATATAGGTCTTAAAAAGAGTTTAAAATATTAGCAGATTCTCCCCAGAATTTTGGCTCTCTAGTAGGAGTGCTTTCCAACAATTGGTTCAACTTTTGCATCTCGTTTGTAATAAACACCATATTAGCAGGGGAGATTGATACCTTGATATAATCTTTGATGAATTGATCTGGTAATTTGGAGGACAACAGAGTGTTCAAATACGATAGAACCAATAGCTCGCCTGAAGATTTAAGCTCCTGCGATTGGAAGATAGGGAATATCTCGACATTTGGTTCTTCGTTTGAGTTGAGTTCCACTTTCAATTGGTGCAAGAAATCAATCAAGTTGGACTGGACGTAATTCAAACATTTGAAATTTGTCTTGGAGTTTTTCATAAGTAGTTTGTATTCAATCATCTGGTCACTCTTCATCTTTTGGATCTTGGAGCTGATTGTAGGGATGGATTTCAGCATGTCTTCTTCCAAATCAGACTTATCTTCAACAACTAATCCAATCTCCTGGCATTTCGTCTTTGCCAAGGATCTAAGAGAAATAGGTGTGTTGTATTGTAAAGGGAAAGCCAAGTATTGCGAGAAAATGCCACGAGTGTAGTCTTCGTAGTTCTTCTTGTTCAAATAAAGAGAGTAGTTGGTGATTAGGGAAAGTTCAGTTTGTGCGTAGATTGACAGACTTTGGTTGATAGCTTGTTCTTGAGCATTGAGATCAGAATCTAACGAATAACCTTGTAGTTCGAGATATTTGACAATGTTCTGATACCCATCGATTACTTGACCATTATGGAATAAAATTGGTAGTTTGCCAGTTGGTGATAGTTTGTTGTTGGATGAAGGAACCACAGAGAAATCAGATCTTTCAAGAACTGTGTTTAAAAGCCAGATTGAAGCTATGCATTCAGGATCAATGATGGCAAATTCTCCTTTGTTGCCCCATACGTGTAACTCCATCGTCATTTTGTGTGAATACTGTTAAATCTTCAAGTGTATTTTTAATCTCACTACTAACGAACAACTTCAAGAATCTAGAGTTTTAATTCGTCGGGTGTGCATCTTAAACTTCAACTGAGCCCTGCCCTTGGTTTCACTCACGTGATCTGGTGATTTGGACAACTGAAAGTTCTGAATTTACTGTAGCATCTAGGAAATCCCTCAATAACGGATTATTTCCGTTAATCCAAATTTAAAAATATGAATATGATCTTAGCATTTTTTTTTTTTCAGAGTAACATTTCATATTTATTTCATTTTTATACATGATTTGCACCTAATCTCTTTCCCAATTTCCTTCCTATTCTATTTTTACTATACTAGACCTGAGCACCGTAGCCAAATCGTA
>JAKUBK010000086.1:0-16272 GCA_030566875.1 Waltiozyma chaumierensis | reverse complement strand
GGTGGTTTGAACGAATGGGATGTGAGGTTTGCAAGAGTCAGAAAAACAGGTGAACAAGGTGTTGTTTGTAGACCTAAGGTGGGCGTTAGAGTTGTAGGTGGTGGGTTTGTTGCTGTTTTTAGAAAGCTGGGCCAAGGGATGGTAAGAGATCTTGATGACCAAGATGTCAAGAAGGAGGATAATGATGTCAATGAAGAACCATTAATCGAAGAAGGTAAGTAGCTTTTAGACCTTGTATATATTACGTACGTAAGAGCTCATTGTTCATTCTTATTAATAATTATTATAACATCTCATTTATTAAACAATTAACAAGTCAACTAAACCAGCCTACTTAGTGACAATACTGACCACATCCTCATCATGAATGATATGGTTTAACCCACACTTCTGAGGATTATGCTTAGCGCTTGACCCCCAAACCAAGGCGTATTTAAAATGATGCTTGAAGTCTTTATGGATAGAATCACAGACGTTTTCAATGGATGAATTGTTTCTCACAACCATTGGATCTGAGAAATTTACTTGGACACCACGTCTCTTGGTGTATAGCTTCAAAAGATCCAGCTGATACCAGATCTCTTCAATGACATCCTGGATACCCAGGTCCGATTCACAGGACATAACCGATGTCTGTGGTTCTCTAGCAATTCTATCAACTTCTTCTAAGGAGACAGCGTCAATCTTGTTGTAAACGTATAGACACTTGATGTAACTGATATGGGCATCGTTAATGATATCAATAAAGTCATCAACGGTGACATTTTCATCTCTAATCAACACATCAGCATTGTGGATTCTGTAGTCTCTCAAGATAGCTGTGATTAATCTTTCATCCAAATGTTTAGGAGGAGTAGGGAAGGACAACTTAACACCACCTGAACTCTTCACCTTGAAATAGATGTTTGGTCTCTCCTTGTTCAAACGAATACCCACGTTCTCCAGTTCCTTCTCCAAGATAGCACGTTGGTTCTTACCCTTGGTAGCATCTAAGACCATTAAGATCAAATCAGAAGTCTTAGCAGTGGCAACAACCTGTCTACCTCTACCCTTACCATCGGAAGCACCGTAAATGATACCTGGCAAATCAACGACTTGGATCTCAGCACCTTGATACTCCAAGACACCAGGAACAGAAGTCAACGTTGTGAAAGCATAGTTGGCAACTTCAGACTTGGTCTTAGTGATCTTACTCAAGAATGATGACTTACCAACCGATGGAAACCCAATAAGAACAACTCTAGCATCACCGGACTTCTGAACTTCAAACCCTTGTCCACCACCAGAAGACCCACCGGCTGCTGGTTCCAATAACTCACGCTTCAATTTTGCAAGCTTACCTTTTAGAAGACCCAAATGGTACTCTGTGGCTTTGTTCTTTTGAGTACGAGACATTTCCAGCTCGATTTGCTGAATTTTTTCAATGATACCCATCTTGTTACTTAACTGTTGATCTTGACTATGGATGTGGATATGAGATTGAACTCTATATATACGTCAATAAAGGCAATGATCAAATTATCAGAGACGGATTGATGCAGATTTAAAGGTAAAATACTTTGGTCTGATGATCTATTGATGTACAACTCTATTATATATTTGATTTGATATTTAGTTGATGTTGATTTTCTTGAGAGAATCCGGGTAAAGCACGTGATGTGGAAGATTGGGTCTTACACAAAGCTCCCGGAAATCGATACCTAATCTTTAGTTCAATTGATTGGAATTTTTCATACCAAGAACTCTAATCTATAAACAAATTCCTTTAAGGTTTTCCATAAATAATCACCATGAAGAAGATTTTTAATTTATCAAGAAATCTGTGAGAAGTGAAAAGTTAAAAATTAATAAAAGAAATAAAATATACGTAGCCCAATCTACATGTGGCACAAAAGCAAATTCAAGCAAGAGTATCATTTGGTGAGTGGTTCCCCAACCTTCAAGTGAGACCCATAATCATTTGAATTTTAAAGAAAATCATTGAAGCATAATCATAGTCAAGCAAGTTAAGCTTTACTGTCAGCAGTATCCTCGGTTGGAATGTTGAAGATCTTTCTAATTTCATCAGCGGACTTGCCTCTGATCATTTCAGCAACAGCCTTACAACCCGCATCTAATAGAGGTCTAATGTTCAAGAAGTTAGAAGCTAAGATGATATCATAAAGCATTTCGTCAGAGACATTCCTTAAGAACTCCTTGTCCCAGTCGTCTAAAGGAGAAGCCTTTCTGGCATCGTCATCGTCATCAGCTGGGAACTGAGTGGTCTTGTGATGTTCAGACCATTCGATAACTTTTTCGTAAACAGCAGCCTTGACATTTGGCATTGGAATTGGTTCGGAATCAGCATAGTCGTATTCAGTATCGTTTAAAAGGTTCTTAAGAAGAACAGAACGTTCTGCAATTGATCTTTCGATATCGAATTCTTTGTCGTCAGAGGATTGGATTTTAACACGATCAGTCATTATGGGCAATTGATTATGTGTTGATTGCTGAAATTTGTAAAAGAAAAAAGAATCTGATGTCTTTGTGTTAGTAGTCTATGGGGTTCAGTTATCGAAGTATTTCATCTTTTTGTATACATCTATATGTTTTCATTGAAAAGGAGATATCATAAATATTTCCCTAATCAAAACCATCTCAAATTCACCATTGACAGGGATCATTTGATAGTGAGATGAAGTAAATTGAGTTCAACATACCTTAGCAGACTAATTAATGATGATCAGAACCAGCTATTGAGCATATATATAAGGTAGGTTGTACATTGGGTGGCGGTGTTATTCAAGTAAGGGGGGTGAACCATTTTTTGATTTTTTTTAAATATTATATGTATATATAATGTGTCGATCTGTCCAGGAAAACCCCAAGAAAAATCTTTATCACGTGATAATATCCCAATCAATGGCATTATAAAGGGAATTCATCAGTTAAAAGCTTCAAGGTTCAGTTTATGTTCCAAATAGAGGATAAATAAAGCAACTCATACTGTGAAAGTTCACACCAAACCCAAACAAACCATAAATCTCAAGCCATCATCATTACCAGTTCTTGTTGGCAATACATTACACATTTCATCAAATTTACACATAGAGTTACTCTTCCAGCCCCAACTTTGACTCTTATTGAATATATCTGGAGTACTGGAAAAGCAGGTAATACTGAATGGTTGATGGCTATTTCTTTTCTTGGAAGACGACCTCTGAGAAATGATGTTTGTAGGAGTATGGATTTTATAATATGTTTCGACTTCAGTTCTAGGATCAACGTAACGTAAGTATGCGTCCTCATCATTGGTAATGCTTTGTGGTGTTTTCTTCGCTGATTCTTCTTCTTCCTCTTCTTCATGATCATCATCTTCTTCATCATCTGAGTTTGTTTCAGTGGTGGAGCCCGCAACTAGTTGAGTACCATCGTAGTAATCATCACTTATGCTCATGTCACTTAGGTCCCTTGCTATGTATTTGACTCCAAAGTCACGTTGAAACTTTTCCTTGGCTGTGATTTCTGTAGTGGTGGAATCATCCCTACTGGAGGCTCTGTGAAGATATACGCCCATTTGGAATGTACGTTTCTTCGTCCTAATTTTTTGAATATAGATATTCCAATGAGATCCCATATACCATATCGTCTGTGAGTATATTCTCTTGTCACATGGCAAGTTTGATAGCTGTTCAGATGAGAAATGCACTGAAAACCGGTATGGTGGATATGTGGAGGCTCTGTGGTTCTCAGACAGATGGAGTTTGTTGTTTTCTTTAAATCTGGAATTGAGAACAGAAGGTGTATCATAAATAGTTTCATCTTTCACTGGAACAATCCAAAGTTCATTAGAATCCGGGCCAGATAGAGCAGACTTTCCCTCGTATGCTATCCCCAAATGCTTCTGACTTGGCGATGTGGTTGTTACAATCTATCTTAGACGGAAACTATCCCAAAATGCATTCTTCAATATCTCTGGCTTGATATATGGGACACCTGATGAACTCTTCAGTGACTCAAGAACATGTAACTGAGATGCTGTCATATGCACATAACTGATCAAACCGGGGGTATTAAGAACCTGCTTCAATGTCTCAATCTCCTCGAGTTCATCTTCATCATCCTTTTGTGTTCCTGTGATAAACTTCGACTCACGCGTTTCAAGAATACGAATTAAGAAGCAACATCTTTCAAACTCATTATCAACAAAGAACATATCACTAGTAACAACGTCTTTAATCACTTCAGCTGGGATGTCGTACCACACACAAGGTTCATACTCAGACTTGTGATAAGTCCATCCATAACTGCACAGCCACCCACGACAGGAGTCCAGGATCTTACCAGTTATGGAGACACCATAATCATGATATGCAGCGAATTGACAAATACGACTGACATTGGATTCATTGATGCTCTGAAGAATTAATGAAGTGTGATAGTTGGAAAACTCAGCCGGGGTTGATAGGTACGAGGCTGTGACAATAACAGAGAATAGAAACTCCAGCACTTCTGTAGACCCACTATCATTGGTTTGAGCTGTCTGATTACCATAAATTTGCTGATGTTTCTCTAATGAAGAGAAGTAAAGAAAACTCACAACGTATTCAAAACTCTCCTTAGTTATGAAGTCCACTTCCTCCAAATTGATATCGTACGTCTTCTGAGAAGAGCCC
This sequence comes from Waltiozyma chaumierensis, assembly GCA_030566875.1. Taxonomy (NCBI): domain Eukaryota; kingdom Fungi; phylum Ascomycota; class Saccharomycetes; order Phaffomycetales; family Wickerhamomycetaceae; genus Waltiozyma; species Waltiozyma chaumierensis. Next base: position 11,617 of record JAKUBK010000086.1, on the reverse strand, counting down.
CTGTCCGCTCTCAATGTATCTCCATCATTATCGTTATCCATCCATTCTCTCGACTCAAACAGAGCCTTGAAGAATCCACTTCTCCACAGAATCATCTTGTGTAATCGATAAGTCTTTCCAAATGATTTCACCCTTATGTCAGAACATACCCCATCGATGTATGCAGATTTGTACAAGTAGCTTTCAAGCCCATCGGGATTAGTGACGATATTAGACTTGTTGGTGATATGAGATGGTTCAGATGTATTAATAGGCGGTGTGGTTCTTCTTTCTGGTTGAACATGGACTCTTGTTTGAGATGTATTGTGAGAATCCATGATGCTATCTTAGTTGAATCAGATAGCAAATTTCAAAAACTCAATTGGTTATTAAATAGAATAGAACGTCTGGTATTACCGTATAGTACGTCTGTGTAGTGTATTGTTTGATGCAGAACCTAGATACTTCTTTTCTGTTTAGTACAACATTTAACTGATGGAAATGGTTCTCTATAATTAACTGATAAGACAAGCTGATTTGCATTTTGGAAGGTTTGTGTCCCCTGCCAAAATTCCAAACGCATATTGGATCACGTGACTGAATGGCTCTATTAATATTCCACAACCCTGATCATGTACACTATGAAAATCATATGAGTTTCAGTTAAACATTAGATTGTTCTTTATATTGTACATAACGAGTCTATTGATATCTAGGCACCTGCTTTACGGTACATATCCTTCTATGACGTGTTTAGATACCTCTGTTGAAGAAAACAGTATCAATATGCTTACCATCCTTATCCTTCAATTCTCTCAAATGACTCTCTAAAGAGTTAACAGAAATGCCTTGGTATTGTGGGAAGATGGCCAAGGCGAATGGTAAGACAGCAAAAGAGGTGGCTGTGATTAAACCCAAATTAGCTAAAGTCATAATACCCATACCTTTGCCCTTTAAGATAGTGTTTTGTAACTTGACTAATAATAAAGGTGGGATAACCATGATAGGAGTAGCGTTAATGACACGAGAAGCGGCTGTTTCACCAACAGCATACACAGCAGCAGTCTTAGAGACACCAACTTCATTGCCATCTTTATCAAAAACAGCAATACCCTTCTTAATTTCTTCAGATCTCATAGCGAAAACATTAACAATACCAGCAGAAACAACAGCGGCGAATGGTACTAATCTACCTAAGATCAACTTAGTAGAGGCAGAAACCTTGGTCAATCTTGGAACAATGGAGTTCAAACCTAAGGCAACACCACAGGAGGCAGAGACAGCGATGGTGTAGTTCTGGACTAATTGCCATGTACTTAGAGGGTTGGACTTGTTACCGTTCGAGATATTGATAGCAACATTCAAAGATTGATTGGCAATTTGCCAGAATAAGGTACCAAAAGTACCTAACCCTGGAGTCAACATACCACCGGTAACAATCAAGTTTGAAAGAACACAAGATGACATACGGAAAGGTAATAAAACAGTCTCACCAGTATCTGGATGAATAGTAGAATCCAGGATCTTCTTAGCGGTCCATAACTCAGGTGTCATAGTCTTAATCTCACCGTTCTTGTAAGAGGAGATCAAGTCTTTGGCTTGCTGTAACCCCGCAGCAGATGTAAGAAGCATAGATGGATCTGATAGATCGGTACAGTGTTGAACACGACCCCAATAGGTGGAGAGATCATAACGGGAGGCTGGTAAGGCGATAGGACCTGGAATAGCAGAAGCCATGATGAGGATGAGGATGTGATATTGGTATGGAAAATGTGGTGAAGTAGTACCTTGATATCAACTTGTGGTAGACAACGCTAGGTCGAGTTTATCCTTATAATGATGACTCCATCTAATTTATTTTTCACTTTGAAGTTATATCGATCATGTGGGAACAATTTGACGGACACCTGCATTGATATGTGGCCGCTACCGGCGAAACTACATGAATTGCGAGAACTTACCTTTTGCAACAAACTGAATTAGGTAATATGCGTATTACCTAGTTGACGGAAATGGTTATAATAATTTATGTGTGCAATTATTTGCGAAAAGTTTGGATTTTGATTCTACGCTGTCTAAGAGTGCGATCACTAGCTTACCGTTTTGTCAATACCTCCTCACCTTGTCAACGGATCTCATAGTTTTCCAAAATACCCTCTCTTTCTCTTTCTCTCTCTTTCTCTCTGGCTCTATAATGATACTGGGGTTAGGTACAGATATTATTCACATCTCACGAATCCAAAGACTTCTTCTTTCCCCACACCATCTAAACACTATACCCAATATAAACCCCACATCATTCCTTAATCCTAAAGCCACAAGATTCACACAGAGAATTCTTCACCCTAAACATGAACTACCACATTATCAGAAACTGATAAACAGCGGATCATCCCCAGAAGATATAACACGATATGTCGCTGGGATTTGGTCAGTGAAGGAATCGATATATAAGGCGTTAACTGGTGACCTCCAGAAGAAATATGGTGGATTTAGACAGTGGTGGAAGACTAATGATCAGTATGGAAGACCAGTAATAGGTGGTGAGTACCTGGAGCTGTTGAAAACTGAGACTTGCCCTGAAATACAGAAGGAGAAGTTTTGGTGTTCTGTTAGTCACGATGAAGATATTTTGATATCTCAGGTTATCTGGAGTAGAGATTGAAAACGCAAAAGTTTGGGCAGGATATTTATAAAAGATTAAAGAGTGAGTAACTCTGTTGGAAAAAAAAAGTAGAAATAAAAAAAATTCAGGTTTTGAAATCTCTGCAAAAGCTTCAATCCATTAACCTACATTGAATGGTTAAATATATCACTGTTTATTGACCATGATTTGTATCTTCAAAGCCATCTGAAAAGCTTCCATATCCATGTCACTCATATCAATTTCAATACATCGAACTAATTTAAACCTAGGCGTAACACTACTAGAGTTGTCAACTAGATCATTTAAGTCTCCTTCATCCATAGCCCACATATCACTCGTATCCTCGTAATAGGTATCACTATCACCATTAGAATAGTATCCTTTGTAAGATTGATGTTGTTTGTCCTCGATGATTGGAACAATCTTGCACTGCACAGGAAGACCCCTAATCATACCGCATCTACTGATATCCCATGTGGTATCATCATCAAACTTCAAGGATACCGTCGTTATGTTATCATTGAGGAATGGTAAGGGTTTAAGAACAATCATAGAGGTGTTCGGATCATACTGCTTGATTTGGGCAAATACTGAATATGTAATTGAGTGTTTGGAATTATAGGGATCTATTGTTGTTCCCCGAGTTTCAGTGGCGTTACGCGTTGTAAGTAGGGATAGGTCTACTATTAATCTTGACATGGTTTGATTGGTTTATTTCATTCTACTAGTTGATCTATGTGATAGCTCATTCAACTACTAAATAGGCAATGCAGTAAACCAACTGAAAAAGTGTTTGGGGTAAAAGTGGATCTAGGTGATTTGTGGCTAAGGTAGAACTCGTCTCTCAAAATTATTTATCTAGACAGTCTCCGCCTGCACGTGATGCCCATGTACTTTTGGTTGGAACATCGTCAAGCTGACTTCTATTAAATCCTTCAATACGATGTAATAAGATCTGAATCATTACACTGTGAGATGTTGCAACATTTATCAGTAGATAATATTGTTTACACGGCTCTCTAACATGTAGATTTATATTGCCTTCAAGCTGTATCATATGCTTTCAATAGAAAAAGGACCAGGACGAATACACTCCTCCACACAATGAGCCTCACCAAAAGTCAAGACCACACAGAAAACACTAGATAAATTTGGCCATTAATACGAACAATATTAAAATTTAATTGTTATAACTTATAGCTATTAGATCCTCAAAATCTTTTATCCAAATCAACTTCCCCTCAAATCAGCCATATTACTTACAGTTGCCACAGATTCAACTTTAATTATGTTTCAAAGGTTATCCGGTTTCTATTGCTAAAAACTAATACTGCACAGTATTGCACATTACACCCAAAAGAGCTTTGAAATCTGCTCAATATTCCCTTTGTGAGTTCTTCATGAGTGTGAGATATGTCACAAGCTCATAACATGCATGTTATTCTAGCTTCAGGAATTGCCAAATTGGGTTTAGAATCAACTCATTACTTTTGTTCGCCCCTTCCAAGAGATATCATCTCTAACACATTTTGTTTCATAAAATGCAAAAGATCTCACATTTCTTTTAAATCTCTAACATTACTATATTTCAAGACACTGTTAGGGAAGTATAGTTGCTGAAATGGTATTTAACCAGATGGAATCCCAGTTGATTTTCATCTCAGTTTCGAATATGTTTTGATTTATTTTCATCATCCTTAAAATCAATATCAAAAAGATGCAATTATCCAAATGTACTATTTTAGCTATCGCTGCTGTTTTATTTCAATCTGTCTTAGGTTCTGCTGAAGACACCCAACCCTCAACAACTGATGAATCAACTGTTGATGGTGCTGTTGGGACCCTCAATGATACCGACTTACCATTCTCTGACGCTGCTGTTTTGGAATCTATTGCCTTAGCTGCCGATATCTACCCAGTCGTTACTGAAAACTCTGTCTTATTCATCAACAGAACAATTGCTGATGCTGAGATGAGTTCTAAGTATGGCTCTGTTGATCCTTCTTTAGCTAAGAGAAATGCAGAAGCCGATGCTAAGTGGTACTGGCACCACTACAGATTCGCTCAGCCTTTCACTAAGAGATCTGAGGAATCTGATTTAGCTAAGAGAGACGCTGAAGCCGATGCTCACTGGTACTGGCATTACTACAGATTTGCTCAGCCTTTCACCAAAAGATCTGAGGAATCTGAATATCCACCAGCTCCACCATCTTCCTTATCTAAGAGAGACGCTGAAGCTGATGCTAAGTGGTACTGGCATTACTACAGATTCGCCCAACCTTTCACCCGTTAAAGATATACCATATTTAATTTGTGATATTTTTGAGTCTTGAACATCCATGTTGGTATTAACTAATCGCTCTGGCAGTTGTCCCCTTCTTTCTCTGTGTTTTTTTCTCTTTTCATTCTTAATGTTTCTACTCTGTTGTTGGAACTTGGTTATATTGTGGTGGTTAAATGAGACTATTCTTGTTGTCCCATACTTTTCTCCTCATCTCTGAGTATTTATGTCTTTATTCTTCTAGCAATTCCTGACATTTATAGTACTAAATCTTAACAAATATGGATCATGAACCAGCACTTTGGTTGACTTTAGGTTTCATATAGAACATTTAATAATAGATCTTTCATTTTAATTATTTCACACATACTTAAAAATACACACAGTGCCTGACATCATGTAGACACTAGCCAATCAAACTTTAATATGGCTACCCGGAATAATATCAAATCAAATCAAATCAGACTTGGACCTTCATAAAAGCCTGTATTTCCATTATTATTACTATTAACATATGGGTTTGTAGTTTGTGGCTGTTGGATGTGATAGCCATTAGTATTGTTTACGAATTGCTGTTGTTGCTGTTGTTGCTGTTGTTGATATGGGTTGATTGTAAATTGCTGAGCTTGAGCTTGAGCTTGTTGTTGCTGTAAACCTTGAGTGTATTGTTGTTGCAACACACCATTTTGTAAACCTGCCATAGCACCTTGAACTAAGCCACCTGTTCTTTGTTCTTGGATTGTACTTGGGAAGACTGGTGTTGTTTGCAAGGTTTCATAGCCCCCCATTGTTGGTTGCTGTTGTAATCTTTGTTGCTGTTGCTGTTGGCTTGCAGTCAAGGCAAATGGGTTCGTTTGTTGCTGTAATAGTTTTTGTGGATTAGTCGTTTCCGAAGACTGGCTGTTTTGTAAAGAGAATGGGTTGTTGGTTGGTTGTTCTTTAATAGCACCTAACTGATTGGAAGATGGTTCCACATATGAAAAGGCGAAAGGATTGTTTCCGGTCTGAGAGGATTTCAAAGGTTGTATATTGCCAGAATTTGAGACTGTGGAGGCAGAATGTTGTAACGGTTGTGGAGTTTGTTGTTGGCCGTTAGCATTGGATTGTGGTTGAGGTGTGTATCCGCCAAATCCTGCACCAGTATAAGCAGGAGTTAGGCCACCAAGTTGTCCTGAGGAGAATTGACCTGTTGTATATGATTGAAGATGAGCTAGCTGTTGTTGTTGCTGTGGCGCAGGAATTTGGATTGGGATAACTTGTTGTTGGAAGAATGGGTTATTAGTTGTCTGGGACTGCAATGGTTGTAAATTGGTAGGAAGTTGTTGTAAAGGTTGAGCCACAACTTGCTGTGGAGCTTGTTGAAAGAAAGGATTAGAGGTCACTTGATTGGTCAATGGCAGCTGCTGCTGTTGTTGTTGCTGGCCGGTGACAAGAGCTTGTTGATACTGTTGTTGCTGTTTGGACAAATTGTTGTCATTGTTGTTTGCAGCAGCTGATGAACCAGACGTCTTACTAGCGCCGCCTTTATCACCTTCAGGGCCACCATTCTGCAAGTACTCTTCCAAATGCTTGACCAAGCTGATTGGGGCATGCTTCAAAGTTGGAATGTGCAATTTGGTGGCGTACTCCATATGCTTAGCTATTTTCAAGTATTCCACAACACGACCAGTAAGGAGACAGTATTCTCTGTAAATCTCCAGGGCTCTCTCAGCATCATAACGGGACATCTCAAAGAAATGTTCCAAAATGTTGATAACACCAACGTTGAGAACATTGAAGAGAATGAGCAAATCGTTGACAGTTAGGCGGAAGGAGGTCAGAGTGATATCGTTGGTAATGTTCGACTCTGTGAACCTGGTGGAGACAAGAACCTTGATTTGTTTCAAAACAGACTCAACCTCTCTCAACAAGCCTTTTTCCACAGTCAATTCCTTCAGTCTGGAGTCATCACGGTTCAGCTCGGCGACTTGGTAGTCCCTGACATAGTCAACCCTGACGTTATAGAACTCCTTACCACGAACAGTCAAGTACTTGGCGTATGGAACCAAGGAGTTGGTGTCATTCATCTTTCTCATTTGTGGGATATCCAAGAAATCAGGACGTTGTCCCAAATACTTCAACACAACGTCCTTTTCACCCTCTCTGATCATAGTGTGGAGCACAATCAAGGACTTGTAAACAATCGTCCATGCTGAATCTCCTAACCTTCTGTCCAAACACATCATGACTTCACGAAAGGCCGTTTTATCGGATGTAGTGCGGACTAAGGGGTCCAAGTATTTGGTCTTTGGTGCAGCAGCCTGTAATTATAGGAGGGGTGGTTGGTTAGTATGATATCCAGTGGATGCTACAGGATTGTGTGGCGGGAAGAGTTGTACGTACTTTAATCTTAGTGGCACCCTGTAATAGATTATTTGTTAGTGTTTTGTTGTTTTAGAGGGCGGGTAAGCAGAAGCTCTGTATTGGAGTTGTAGCATACCTTCACTATCTTGTCATAGCCTGTCATTGTGATGATTATCAATTGAACAGTTGCCGATAGTTCTACAAATAGTGGTCCTTGGTAAGCTGTTGATATTGGTGACCAGTGGGTGGCTTGTGGCTTGTGGCTTGTTTATCTAAATTTAACCGCTGGCAATCTCAGAAGTCAGTACCGTTTCCATGCGAACCCAGAATTCTCCCAGCCTCTGTTGCGCGAATTCCGCGCGAGTCTTTGCGGGAATCAAGGAGGGAACCGCCCTCTGCGTCTGCACAGACTATACAGCTCTGCAGGACTTAAAATTAAGGTAACAACAACAACAACAAATTACAAAACATCACGATTAGTACCACTGCCAAAAGAAAAAAAAGGATCTCAGAAGTTTAGAAGCCAGACCTTCTCTACTATGGCAGCTCCCACCAGACAAAACCAAATGAAGAAAAGACCAGCCTCTGAGGCAGACATAGATTCGGATGAGCAGGCTAACCGTGCAACTTCCCAAATCGTCTCGATATCACGCACAATCTCGGCTTGTCAACGGTGTCGTACTAAGAAGACCAAGTGTGACTCCAATATCCCATGTTCAAAGTGCCAGAAGGCAGGTGTCGAGTGCATAGGGCTGGACTCGACAGGGAGAGCCGTTCCTAGAAGTTATCTTGTCTACTTGGAAGACAAAGTAAACATCCTGGAAAGATTGTTGGAGAAGCATGGGATCGAATTCTCAGACGGAGATGCACTCAGAACCATGGAGAAGGACGATGGACATGGCCAGTCAGTGGTCAACACTGGTGGCGGGATCCAGCTGAACGAACAAGAGAAACTTATGAGACTCCAAGCCGCAGAATCTGTGAGTACCGAAGTCTCTGAGACAGCAGCAGCAGCAGCAGGAACAGGAACTGGAACAACAAGTACAACAAACGCGTCTACGCCACAGACAACAATAGCCATGTCAATCCCAGAACGAACAACCATGCAGAGAACACCTTCGGTGCGTATTGATCCATCGATCACGACGCTGAGCAATTTGAAAACCCCAGTGCCAGTGCCATCTCAGGACCCAAACGATCCTTCCTTTTATGTTGGTGATTCCTCGGGCATTTCATTCGCCAAGCTGCTGCTAACAGCCATGAACTTCCACTCCAACCAGCATGACGTCGACCATGACCAGATAACCACAAGACCATTGGCCAATAGCCATAGTCAAAGCTCCGTCAACAACACTCCTTCACCTTCGGTGGCTGGTTCTGCTTTAGGCTCCATTCCATCTCCTGCTACTGGGAATATCAGCAACAGCAGCAGCAGCAGCAGCACCTACAGCAAGCAGGCGAAGATCATGCCCTTGCCATCGCAATCTCTTGCCGAACAGCTCATCAAGCAATACTTCGAACAGTCCAATCCACAATTGCCGATTCTCCACCGTGAAGAGTTCATCGAGAAGTGTTTCAACCCTATTTATGGCGAATTATCCCCAGACGTCACACTGGCTTCCAATAACACTCCTATTTCCGAATTCGGCAAGGCCAGGAACCTCACTTCGAGCTCATGGTACCAACGTCAGGTATCGGCCTCGAAGCCAACGGCTAAGGGGAACCATCTGTTAGACCCGGAAGAGATCGACTCGCAGTTGCACAAGCCTCTGTTCTTCCTGTTTATCCTGTTCTCGGTGTCTACTTCCATCAATTTGCAGTCCCATTCAGCAGAAACCTCTACAGGGTACCGGTTACAGGCTTTGCAGTTCATGGACTCAATCTACGCGTCTGAAGATAAACTGGAGTGCTTGCAAGGGCTGTTGTTACTGACACAGTACTCGATCATGAGACCTACCACACCGGGGGTTTGGTACACTTTGGGCACGATGCTTAGACTGTGTGTTGATCTGGGGTTGCATTCGGATAAAACGAACTTCGGGTTCTCGCCCTTTGTCAAAGACCTAAGAAGACGTCTGTTCTGGTGTGCTTATTCCTTGGACAGACAGATCTGTCTCTATTTGGGAAGACCTTTCGGTATTCCCGAGGAGGCCATCACCAGTTTGTATCCAATTGATTTGGACGACAAGTTTCTACAGAGATCGGACAAGAATGATTACCGGAGATCGATGATCATGCAACAGTCCTACAAAACAGTCTCCATATTCTTCTTCAAGATCAGAAAGATCCAGTCGGAGATTCTCCAGACTTTGTACTTCCCAAACTCACACATCCCACGTCCTTTCCATTCTTTGGATCATTGGAAATCGCAGATGGAATCTCAGATCGAACAATGGTATGCCAATCTGCCAACGTCGCAAGAAATCAACTGCCAGTTCAACAAGGCCTTCTTCGAATTGAACTATCATCACACCAAGATGCTGTTGTTTGGAATCACGCCAAAATCACAACTTCCTAACTGGTTCAAGATCCATGAATCTTCATCTGGGATCATCAAGACTTATGGTTCGTTGTTCTCTGGTAAGGGAGTCAATTACACCTGGCTGACAGTTCATAATCTGTTCATGGCTGGCACGTCGTATTTGTATGCCATTTATCATTCCTTGGAGTTTTTGAACGTGAGCTACAAGACGTTCAAGGAGACAGTGAAAATGGTTTGTATGGTTGTCCAGGGATTGACTGATCAATGTGATGCTGCCGAGTCGTGCTTGGAGATCTTTAAGATCTTAGCTGCTGGGATTGAGAAACTGAAGTTCTTGCAATCTCAGCCAAAACAGGCATCTTCTCAGTTATTAGCACAACAGCACAGTCAAAGGATGAATACACCGCCAGGGTCTGCTTCTGTCCAATCAGGAATATCGCCAATGTTCTCAGAAGGTGATCAGGATGAATTGACACGATTCTTTGATAATCTACAAGCTCCAGACCAGTCAAGACAATGGAGTAATAATATTAATGATAATGATAATAGTCAACAAACACCGCCACCTGGCCAATATCCAAGCAATGCTTCTAGTGCAATCCTAAGCTTCAACCAACAACAAATTTATCAAAACAACTCCCAACCACAGCAACAACATACCTCATATTTTCAAGGTGTAGTAGTGCCTACGCAAATGAACCCACAAATACGCCCTCAACAGCAGCAGCAGCAGCACCCACCACCACCTAAAAACCAAGTGAACTCTTCAGCTAACGCACACAGACCCACAACTATCCCACAGTTCCAAGAGACAGAACGTGTCTTTGATTTGATGAATCAAGTTAGTATGGATTCCATATGGGATCAATTCTTTCAAGGAAAAGGTCAACAGCCACAATCTCACCAACGACAATATACGGGACAATCTGTGGGGGGTATCACTAATACATATACAAAGAAAGATAGTCATGGTACGTCAAGCTTAGGTATTCAGGAACAAGGGCATGATGAAAGAAATTGAATATTAAAGGGTTTATACAGAGTAAATGTTTCTGCGCGGAGGCTGTAAGTATAATCTATCTGATCTTTTTTGGAATTAGATATGTTTAGTAAATAACAATATTATCTTGATTAAATTTGAAGTGTTGATAACATAAAAGAAATTATCAATGGGCGGTTGTATACTAAAAAAAAACGATATAAAATACGATATATATTAACTATATATACTCTGCATCAATATTACTGGTGAATATGTCACTCTTTATATATAACATTCACGCCATATGTGTGATCAGATATTAATTAATCAAGTCTTGAGATATTGGATCACTGGATTTCGTTTCTTGCATTCAACAAAAAAAAAATGAGTACATGATTTGGGTCAAATTCCTGTGACAATATTTCTTTTTTTTTTTTCTGCAAGTAGAAGCTCGTTTTCGGTGCCCTATATAGTGATATATTGAAAATATTTGATATAATACGAGAGATACCTATTAATTATCAATAAAGTGTGCTATTCAGTATAATAATTTGCCTCAAATATATATCAATCAATGATCACAAATTGAAAAGAGTACCGAATTTGACGTCATTTATACAATTAGAAATCCTTTTAGCAATTCGTATGAATTAGGAATTTATAGCCTAATAAAATAAGCTTGATTAAATATAAATGATTGACTTACGAGGTATGGGCCGCTTCCCTTCGATTAACAGGACTACAACTTAAAGCTGATGTATAGATCAGTACTATATAAATTGATATGTACGCTGAAACCACTGCTGGCTTTTATATATATATATTATAAAATTAACTATAACTATAATATTATAATATTATATATATAAATTAATTGAATATAATATAATTTTTTAATTATTT